>OMKZ01022574.1:40222-57722 GCA_900302535.1 Neoniphon sammara | reverse complement strand
TTCAGCTGTATAAAAGCCTTAATGTTTGTACTGAGGGGTGCACTTTACTTTTTGTTTCAGTTACTCGTGTTTAATATATTGACATGTCTGATTTGACAGATTATGTCAAAGCGTTTAATTTAAATTCTTAGGCAAAATGTTCTATAAAAGCCAAAGTATGTTTGTCAAGTTTTTTGATGAACTTCACTAGAAAAAATAAATGAACATTTGAAGAATTGTTCTGACATTCACTGTCAGAGCTGTTCTCTGTTTTGGTTGTGTTAACAATGGTGATGTCAGTTAGATTTGGTTAGACCAGAGCTATGGAATATTAACTCATCCATCTTTGCTCACTGCATCTCAGCCTTTCTTACCCTCGGGTGTTCATAAACTACAGGTTATCAACTTCTTTTTAAAATACAAAAATGTGAAATTATTGTCGGTATTCTTATCGAATCGGCCATGTGATGCAGGCAATTATCAGTTATCGTATCTGCTGAAAAAATCCATATCGTGCATCCCTATTAAAAAATGTGACGTAGGAATATCATAAATGTACTTGTTCTTCTTTCCTTCATATAAGACCACTCACCAGAGAAATCCTTCCAGGGTGATGTGGAAGGATCTTATTCTACAGTTTCAGGGGTGTCTGCCTCATGTTGCCTTAAAGAGGAGCGAACACACCGAGGATTTTCTTAGCAGGGCTTTCAGCGGACAATTACAGAGTCCCATGATGGTTTAATTGCTCTTTCAGAGGCTTTTCCACCTTGCCAAGAATAACAGCACGGGAGAAAACACTGTATCTAATGTTATCTTTTGGCATGAAAATGGCCAGATCGAAAGATAAATACCAGCTATCAGCACGTTCAATCCAAAAAACACTGGCACTGGCATTCAAACACCCGTGTTAGACAAACTCCAGAGCATTTTTCAGTACACTGAAGATGTACCTGATTTCCCACCAACATCTCAACACACCAAGAACATTCTGGTTGAGAGATACCATATAGAAGAGGCAAATCCCTGTCCACTAAACTAATCCAAAACTGCCAAGAAAGTGTGGGGAGGTAAATTCATTTTAATCTTCCAATTACAGAACAACAGTGGAGTCACTGGCGCAAATGATTACAAAGATTTTTTTAAGGGCGCTGCCAACGTTTCATTTTCAAATATTTAAAGGAGTGCAATTCCTTTTAATTTAATAACTGGAGCATGGCGTGAAATGTTATATTTTTTTTTTTTTAGGTTTGAAAAATAATAGCCTATGGACATTTCTAGCCTCCATTACAATTTGGGAGTTATTCAGTAATCTCAAATAATTCACAGAGGTTTTCCCTTGAAGGCCAAAAAAGGCAAAGAGCTGGGCGAACGCCGCCTTCTTCGTCGGTGGAAGAGGTATTTCTTACAATAAAAGCAGTTATCGATTCAACTTGCTCCGTGGGTGCTCATAACTTAAGGAGCCCATGCATCTCAGTGCCTTTATTCATTAACCTCGAGCTATCATTGATAATGACCCTCAGGATGCTCTAGTCTCATAGAGCAAATGTTGCTTAATAGCAACGGTTTCATCCTGATAGTGAAATCGCACGTTCTCATGGCCCTGTGTGGGAGTTGACAAATGCAACAGTGAAAATTACCTTCAACAAGCGAATATGCTCACGGGAGCGCAAGTGTATTAGACTACGCTTTGAGGCAAGCAATTAAAAAGTACTGATGGCAACAACCAATTTTTATTGCTCCTGCACAAAAAACTGTGCATATATTTTCTGATTAAAAACTTCTGATTATGAGAGCAAGCAGATGTCTAAAGGCATTTGAAATCTCAAACAGAGATGAGTTCTACAATTTGGAACATGAAGAAATTCTGCACTTCATATTTGCTCTGCTTTTTTCTATTGTACTTAGTTATAGGCAGACATTTCTCCTTGAATTACTGAAGATGACCTTGACCACACCGTACCGTGGGTGTCCATGTTAAGGTCTTGCTCAATTTGAGTTAAGAAGCCAAATTTAGCTCATGACACATCACGATTTCATGCCAGTCGGAATCTCTCCATCTGTCTTCACCATATGCAAAGCAAAAAGGGAGCGGGTTGGGCCGTATCAAGAAAAGAAATGCAAAGACAAAGCCAGTGAAGCACAATGCACACTCAGTGTAGTCGGTGAAGTGATCCACTGTGAAACGCTTTGTACATAATCTTGAGCTTCACAAATACCAGATTCCTCAAAGTGTATAAATTGCAGCCACAAGTATGAAAGCATGGTGTCGCAGAAGAGGAAACAGCGTTTTCCTCACCGTATCATATTCCTACTCTGCTCTACTCTTAAACAAACTGGTGGGTTACCATTCTCCCTATCTAAAGTGCTGGTTTGCTCATATTGCTTTCAGAATACCACCTAGTCTGACTCATTTGGAGTCTCCCTCAGCAAGGTTTTCTTTTATTACACCCGTTAGCTACAAGAAGCAGGTCAAACCGCCTCAATGCTTGCTTTCTGCTGCACACTATCTCACTGACTGCACAAGTGTGCATCCCGCACACATTTGTAGTGAGAGGGAGGCAACAGGCAGATGTTCCAGATGTGTGAACAAAAGATTAATTTTTGCTAAACTAAAGCATTTATCAAAAAAGGCTTGGCTAGGCCTGAATCCAGCATCCTCTGTCACACGACCTGGGTTCACGCCCCCTCTATCAGCAACACTGAATCCCTACCAGCTGCAGGGCTGCTGCTCTGTAGGTGACCTCTGACCTCCCTGTGGAGGGAGGACGAGAGAAAATTCAATTTTGCAACAGGGAGCAATAAACTGTCACATAATTATCTTGGTTAAAGAAATAATCCAGTGTTTTGGAGTGAGACAGTCTGAGACAAAATGTTTGATACTATTTTCACCTCTGTGTGTCCACTGGTTTGGTTCCTATCGGTAGCATTTCGTGTTAGCTTAGCATAAAGACTTGAAGTCTACAGGAGTCATAAACCTTACAGCAACTCTGAAGCTGTCTTATTTACACAATGTATCATGTATATCTGAAATACATATCTTGGAATTTAAAAAAAAAAACAAAAAAACAAGAGTCCTTTTAGGAGAACACATATGTTCAGCACTTAAAGCTCATACCATCTAACTTTAAAAAAAAACATCCAAGACGTGTATTTCATGACCATGTAACACACAATACATTGCGTAAATAAGACAACTTCGGAGATGCTGTAATGTTTATTTTTTCACTTTTAAGGAGCTGGGCTAATGACTCCTGTAGACTTCAAGTCTTTATGCTAAGCTAACATGAAATGCTACCCATAGGAATTGAACCAGTAGAGGTACAGAGGAGGAAATGGTATCGAACATCTCGTCCCAGTCTAGGTAAGTCGGAAAAAGGGTATTTTGGAGTGTTCCTTTAAATCTTGTATAGGTAACTTTGCAGAATGGGCGGAATTTCATTAAAAATTTCAACTCAAACTGCTTTCCCACCCCTCCCACCTGAGATTCAGTCCCTCCTCCAGATCCCTCCCTCACTGTATGTGATTTTAATAGTATTACTGTTCCTTAGCAAAATTCATTATTATAACTATTCTCTGTAAATGTTGACCAAGATTCTAAAACCATATTTCAGGACATTCTTAAAAAAATATTCTCAATAATCAGGACAAGAAAACACTAAAAATAAAAATCTTTAAAACAACCTATATACATTATGCTAAGTCTAATTTTTACTTATGGTACACAACATAAATATGCCAACATTGTGATAATGACTGCACTGATAAACCAGGGCCTACTCTGTAGGATTTTTACAGTGTTTGCAGAGGACCAGTGCATTTTCTTTTTGAACCTAAAGCATTATCATTAGCATTATTATAAACTGTAGTAGCATTATGAAGCAAGAGGAAGAGAAGCAGCTCTTGTGGAAAGGCAACACGTTATAAGAGTTGCTTTGTAACTCCCAATCTTTCCAGAGTCGAGGTACAGTTCAATGAAGCAGCAAAACACTACGGCACACTAAATTATTTATTGCATGATAACGCAAGATGGACAGTTAGTTTGAGGAACTGGACAGGTACATCGGGGACCTCGATGAATACGCTGCTAATTAAAGGGAATGCTGATTGAATGGAGGCTGCCCAGGTGATTTAAAGGCTGCTAAGGTGATTCAAATGCTATTTTATGTTTAATTGAAACAGTGTCTTGAGGGCTGCTATAATCTGAATTATAGGGCATTATTCATATTACTACGATAAATTCCAATTATTGCAACCAATATTTTTTTTTCTTTGAGAAATCACAAAGCCTCTATATATCCTTAGGCAAATTATGTCTGTTCTCGTCAATAGTTGGGTAATCAAAAACCAAGACTTCATTTTAATTATTTTGTTTTGCAACACTCAAGATCAATAGGAGGACTCCTTTCTTAGATGCAGTAGCGAGTGTAAATCAGAAACCATGGTGAAACTTGTAAGGAAAACTGAATTTCCACACAACAGAACGTGTGGAAATAACGTGTTAAAAACACCTTTTGTTCCTCTCAAATCTGCTAAATTAAAAACAGTGCACTTACAATAGGTGTTGTTTTCTTTTGTTGTTTTTGGTCTCAAAGTACTTTCTTTTCACCAGGATAAAACACATACTCTTTTTAGTACGGGACAACTTCTTTTTTTGTCATGACATCTCTTTCATGCTCTTAAATATAATTTTAACAGAAGATAGCGACATCTGTTAAGTCTCACATACCAAAAGAATAAATGAATGCTAATAAACAGATGTGGCAAATAATGATATTAGACAGCATCACAATGAGGAACGGCCTAGCAGTGCAACTGCTGTTAAGATACTTTACTGTTTGAATGAAGGCCATGTAGGAATGCTTTATGTGGCACTGGTATACAAAATGAGCAATCCTTACTATTATGTTCCAATACTGAAGAAACTCATGGAAAATTTAAATTTCCTGAGCTCACTAATACAAATACAAATAATAAAGTTTTTTGTATGCTTCACTCATGCTCAGACATTTTGGAACATGAAAATAAGCATTGAATAGAGAATTGTGTGTATTGTTTGGACGCAATTATTTTAAGTTATTATGGAATCTGTATTTTATATTGCTTTATTTCTTTTGGGAGCCAATAAAATAACTAACTAGGACATAACGTGCATCCAGATTGTGCAACTGCTGATGCGTGCTTAATAACCAGGTGCTCCATCCAGTCACATGACAGGTAAAGAAGGCTGCGAGTAAAATGTGTACATCTTGAATGAAATTTATTTATTTATTTTTTTCTTTAGACAGAATGCCTCCAAAATTTATCTGAATTGAATTTCATTGGCAGATGATTAAGAGCCATGGCTATAGGAGACCGGTGAGGGTGAGCGGGGTGATGGAATGACGGGGGAACCGAGCCTATCGTTCAATCCCAAATAGCCAGCTAACAGGATGAGCACTGAATTAACTGGAGGGAAGGAGTTTGATTACAAGCTCATTAAATCTAATTTCAGCCAAGTATGGGTAATTATTTTGTCCAACAGTAATTTTCCCAATCGTTTGGGCAAAATCTCAAGGATCAACTGAGCTCACTCCACAGCACAAAGCAAACCACCAACTTCGGCTATCTGTAGCTCAACGGGCAACACAATACTTGACAGATTAGTATGAAATCAAGCAATGATGTAAAATATGCAGATGAAATGCAGGTGTTGGCTGAATACTGTCCAGCACGAGGGTCACATGGGGTTCTGTGCAGCCTAATACACTGAAAAATACCATTGTGTAACTGTAAAAGCTTCATCATTTTTTTCATTTTTCTGCAAATTTTACTCAAAAGTTGTTTATAATGTATACATTATAAATGTAAATTAAAACAATTTTAAGGTGTAAAACTTACAGGTTGTTCTGTAAAGTTGTTTACATTTTTATGTATTTTTGTATTTTATATTTATATTTCTGTATTTTTTACAGAATTATTCTGGCAACTATTATCTGCCATTTTTTCTGTTTTTTTTTTTTACAGTGTTCAACAAGGTCAAGTAACCCATGTCAGGCAGAGAGACAAGCAGTCCAGGCAGTCCAATGGCTGCATTTTTGTATCCATTCATGAGTCATCCCTTGAAATGTTTACTCCACTCCTTCATATTAGTTGGAAAATGTTTACATAATTTATAATGTAATAAATAGCTTTAGTGCAGATAGTACTATATAACTAAGTCAACAATGCTTAAAAGCCATTCCATTGGCTTCCTACAAGCGTAGTAGACTAATAGTAAAGTTAGGTGATAGAATGTTAATGAAAGGGATTAAATGCAAATGTTTAATGTCTCATGTCTCAACGCACATTCATATTCATATTCATACACATATAAATATTTGCACGTTTACACACACACACACACACATTATTTATATTACTATATTTTTTTGTATTGTATTTTTAAGTACCATTTTAATGCCTTTGATTTTTAGTTTTATTGTATTATTGCTGCAATGTCAAAGAGTTGAAACCAAATAATTTACTCTCTTATATTTGTATAATTGAGAAGTAACAATAAATAAAACCTGAATCTTGAATCATTACCTTGACTTTAAATGGTAAGAGTTATGTAAACTTCTTAAAATGATAAGCCAGATTTACATTTTATGACCACACTGTTCAGCCTACACATTTGGTAAAAGCATGATTATTCCTCGCCAAAATTTTGCAGGCATGGAATCAGTTATTTTCATACTGTCAATTTCGTAATGTTATTTATTTATTTATTTATTTATTTTGTTTCTGGGGGAGAAACACTATGCAAATGAATATTTACATGTAAAATAACAGTACTAATTACAGAACCTTAAAAAGACAGCTGACATTTTCTCCTGGTTCCTCATCAGCACATTGGCTGTGGGCTTCAAAATATAAGGGTTAGGGCTGATAGGAGCCACGGTCAGACAAGACTCCAGTGGGAAGTCCTGTAATGTCTAACCACCCTTTGCCACAACAAAAAAATCTTGATGTGTGTTTAATCACAGTCACATAAAGTGGCAAAGCAGCCCTTACGGCCCCAGGAAGGCATTTGTGGTTTTTCTACATTTTAAGGAAGAGCGTGAGCAGATGATATAAATGCACTGCAACTAACACTTGAATCAGAGTACATAAAAGAAGCATGCGACAGCTTGTTGAAAATTACATACTGAGAAACAAGGCTGGGCAATCTCCCCTTAGAGATTTGAGTGGGGTTGTCACACCCTCTCAGTGGAGTACTATGGTAGCCAAGCATTTTGAACAGCAGAAGGCCTAAAATAATATTTGGCTTATAGCAATAAAATATTAAACATTACACGAATTCACAAAATGTGATCTGCGCTACAGCGCAGTGTTCGCCTCTAAAATTCATGCTGTTTTAACTCCTGATGGAAAGACCAAAACTTATTACAGCTAAATGTGCATTTCACATGAATTTTGGCCTATACAAACCTTGGAGTAAAACAGACCTATGTTTTGAATTACTACATGATTAATTTGTAAGGTAGGTCAAGTCACATTCCTCTGCAACATATGTCAATATACTGCAAATTAATATTCCCATAAATTTTGCTTGGCATGTTCAACCTTTTAAGGAAAAAAACTCTTCTACTGATGTCAGCCCATTTGGCTGCTTCATTAATTTCACAGAGAGATTCCTATGGCCACAAGCCACCAGTCTGCTTGCCCACCACTACTTGTTTTGAAAAGGATAAAGTAAAAGTAGAGGCACACAATCAGAGTGGTGGCAATTTGAGAATTTCAAGGACACCATGCTGTATTTGGAGTTTGCCAGCGTGGAAAAAGCGAATAAACGTGTTGTGGTCTCCGAGTGGAAAATTAAAAACCTAATGAGAGTCTGTAAAGTCCACTGAGCTAATGATCTAGAAACGAGCCTGAAAGGGATCTTGTTCTAAACCAAAATAAATAGCAACTGCTAGCTAAAACTTAGTGTAATCTAATAACCAACTACAGATGAACCCCTTGACTGTGCATAAGCACCACCGGGGTCACCATCTTATCACTCATGGACATGTTGGGGGTCCTTATGAAGTTCTAGCTACTCCTTGTAGCAAATATTATATCTATGCAACATGATAATGACTCAGCCAATTCATGACTGATTCTACCTTTGGTGTTCTAAACACCTGGTTTCTGGGGAAATATTCTGTTGAGCATAGTAAGTTGTATGGTACACAATTCAAGCAACAACAGTTTTCTAATAAATAAAGGAACTGGGTAGTTAGCATGACAGTGATAGCCACCATGGCTGAACAGATAAAGAAAAGAACGCCACCTACAGAAACTCAAACTGTATCAGTAGAGAATCCAAGGAGAAGGACGTCACAGTTCCACTGACAGTTTGATTGACAGGGGATCTCTGGGAGGTGCAGTGCAGAAACACCACAGCAATGAGCGCTTCGCACAAAAGATGGAGCCATAACACGATCTCGTGGATTACCACTTAAGATGTGCCAGTCCCCTCTGACATATGTGAGGGCTGCAAAATTGTGTTTGACGATCAATGAAACACACCAGTTCTCCAGAGAGGAACAACCTCTTGCCTTTTATATCCAGTGTGGCCTGCACTGTGTTGATCTTATGATTCGGATTTACCACTGATTATCCTCTGTTGCATCTGATGCCCAACTTGATCCATGAACTTGACCGCCTCTTCAACCAGTCATTGAGGAGATTACCAGATCGGATCAAGGGAACCTCTGAATGCTTGAGACCGTGGCATGTGTCATATGTAGCCAACCAAATAGCTTGAGAGGATAACAGATGACTGAATGGTCCTAGGGCAGTGCTATTCAGGTCAATCCTGAGGTGGCCTAATCCAGTTTATTTAAGATATGTTACAAACTACAAGTGGGCTGCTGGTTCACTGGGATTACTAAGGCAGCACTTGGGCTTCTTCTTGGCAGGGAAATCTTCTCGAGAAAGGAGAGAAAAGATCTTGAGTTCCTCACTTGCAAAGGATAGCTGGAAGCGTTATAGGCGTACTGGCATCTGTGGAGTAAAGGAAACACTAAAGCCAAAGAGGCAGGATGAGCCATTTAATTATGTAAGTGAGAGCCACTAAGATGATTACCAAAATATACATTGAGGAAATTCAGATCCTCTATATCAGAGCGCTATGAAAGCACTCAACTGGGGATTCAACAGCATTCATTCCAATGTCCACTCAACAACACTTCACAACAGAGTACCACAAAATGCTGAAAACAACTGATGTGCAACCGCTGAAGTGTTTCGATCAGACGAGGCACATCCTTAAAGGATAATTCCTCTTATTTTCAACCTGGGCCTTATTTTCTTCATTTTGCCGTCATGACAATTGACTGCATTGAACATTTAATCACTTACTTCACTATAGTGCATTCATACTTCTGGATTACCGGGAGTGATGCTCTCCACCTTGCACACGTAGGGCCAACAAGGAGAGTTTAATCCAAAAATAATTAAAACATCCTTTCAACATAGGTTGAAAGAAACCAGAATTACCCTTCAATGAACTGGAAAGAGGTCCGCTTATACTCTTTCAAACCCAAATCAAACAAAACGTCGAGTCCAAAAAGAAGCCACAAAAAAGAGGCATTCCGGTGTTGTGACAAAGGCTTCTGGAAGACACTGCTGTGACTGCCTGCTGAGATTTCAAATGCATCTTAAGACACGTCCTCAGTGGGTACCCACTAAATATGGCAACTCCATAGCAAGCAATTACACCACTATTCCATTACCATTTTTAAAGGAAAGAACACTGATCTGATGCATCACTTTTATTCATCCTTACAGTAATTAAGAGAAAAACGTAGCAATCAGAGTAAAAACATGTCAGCTTGGGAACAGATGGCTCACCTTGAGAAAAGCTGGGATAACAACTGCCTTGAGCTGTATCGACTACTGTCCAGAGAATTTATTGAAACCATTACTATGGTGAACTGTTACTGCAAAAAACAGACCTGTTCTTTACAGGCGGGTGGTTGCCTGGTTTGGCTAGACTTTGGGTTTGGATGTAGGTAAAGGACTGGGAATAAAGGACTCTTTATAGATGTTACGTAAGGTGTCCTTTGTTTTTCCCATAGGTAGTTCATTGTTCATATATGAATGCTTTTTTTTAGAATCTAAAAACAAATCTCACTGTCTAGCCCAGAAGAAAAAGGTTCAGAGCAAAGTCACAGACAACACCCACGTTGATGTTTGAGCTCACAGTCTATTTGAAGTCTAACATGCTCAGCATTTGTAATTTTTAGTACAATTTTGAGGCACAATGTTGTTTGTGTTTGAGGGTTTTTCCCCCCCAATCCCACTGGTGAATGCATACTCCCCTTTATTCTTGAGGTGAAATTGTGGCAAAATAATAATCAAGGAAATAATGACATACTTTGATGTTTTAGTGCGTATGGTGAGGCAATCACATCCGCAAACATTTAAATGTAACCTGAGCAGCACTTTCTGAAGATTTTGTAGGAGGTAAAGCCATAACCTCTCTTAATCCTTTAGTTTGATCTCAGTTTGAGCATTAAACCACGATGAGAACTCCTCATAGCTGGCACTACATGGACTCCATCATACATTTAATTATGGGAGCAGCGGGAGGTAATTAAAACTGACAGCAACATATCCAGGTGCACCACTTAGCAGCTAATGAATGTGATAAGCTTATTTCTTTCTAGGTATACGTATGACGAAGGCCCCTCTGACATGTTGGAATCATTGATCAAACTTTTTCTTTCTAAAATAAGCCTAATCAGTAATCCACACTCACTGCTGATTAGCACTGTACTACAACAGATTAAGTAGCAGCACTGTGCTTAAACTAATCTGGCTTTTCTCATGTCACCATGGGTTCATCTGAGAACAGAGACGTCTTTAAAAAGGAGGAGATGTTTTCAATTCACACCTCATCAGCAGTTGTGACTAGGGACATCCCAATCCATTTTTGTTCTCGCCCAATCAAAGCCATTCAGTATCGAGTATCTGCTGATGAATGCACTTAAGTAAGACCTGTCAGGTTAAGCTTATCAAGCAGTTGCTCTGCTTTCAGAAAAATAGCCTACATCATGGCTCTTTCTTTTAATGGCCTTTACTGAACACCATTATAACATAAAAAAGTTATTTAAAATGTTATTTAATGTATGAACTTTCGTTGTGCTGTTCAAGGCTGTGCTCTTACCACCTCTGGGAATGCTTGTGTTGCAAACACTGCACACAGCTGCTGGGCAACTTTCAGTCAGAAAAGTGTAATAATTCCACACAGCGACATCTCAACACTGTGCCTCCCTCCTCAATCATGTCATTTACTGATGCAAGTAGTGGAAAATGACCATTTGCAGCACTATGTCTTTACATAAATTGGGCAGAATAAGGAAATTACATTAACTGAAAATTGGATCGAGCGTTTTGTAACCGATCCATATCACTTAAAAATGCCTGGACTGGGCCTCATAACAATTTTTGATATCAGTGAGTTCTGAATGATGTGGTAAAAAACAAAGGTATCACGATATGATTCACTTTTGTAATGGGAATGACTATTTTTGCATCATTGCTAGCACTGCAATACTTCATTTAAAATGGTATAATGTCAAGTTTTATCAAAAGATTTGGATGTTTCAATTAAATGTTCAGCTCTAATATCGGCTTGGGACACCCTTAGTTGTGACAATCCAAGACGCAAACTTAACATTATTTCCTGACTGATGATGATGCTACACATTCGTGATATATGCCAATCTGCATCACATATTCAAGGGAAACTGTGTATTTGCTTGTGACACCTGGTGTCTAGCCCGCAAGAAAAAGGTTCAGAGCAAAGTCACAGCTTCAGTGATTGCTCCTGGCATAGTGTTGGCCCTGTCTGCAAATATCACCCCCAAAACACAGATACACACACACACACACACACACACTTCTGCAAAAATATTGCCAGATATCACTTCAAGCTGGTACTTGGTCAAAAGACAATGATCGGGCCTGAGTGCATGACAATGAGGAGGCTTTATTACTGTAGCACTGCCCAAATGGGCCAACAGATTAGTGGCCAGCTGTGAAAACGGGCTTTTGATTTGCAGACCTCAAATATTGGTTATCATTCTGCCACTCCCTGGAAATGTATGCATTGCATTTGCTGTGAACCTCGGCAGGAGACCAATTATATGCTGAGAAAATTTTGGGGAATCCTCTCCAACAGAAAATAGAGAGGAGTACTGGCAATGGGTAAATTCATTCAAATGAACTACGCAGCTATAAAATCATAATGTTGCCCAAGACAAGGCCATCTCCGGTTGCCATACCATTAAGTGGCTTTAATGCTAAAGTTTACTTTATTAGAACGCTTAATTTTTCCGCATGCATGAGTCCAAATGAATTCATAAATAGTGAACCATTAAAATTGGCAGCCCTGAGTATTCAGTAACCCACTTGCTTTAATTTGAAAAACCTAATTAAAAATGTAAAACTATAAAAACTGGCAACAAGAGAACTCAGAAATGGAAGTCCTAGGTTATCAGTATTTATGGGGCTACGAATGTGACTAAATACTTATGTTCCACATTGTTGTAAATCAGCACTTGTGCCATTATGACACTGCAACTTTAGAGCTGCCTTTGCCATACATAAGTCTGTAATAATACAGTACAGTATGTTGTATCACCTCCAGCATAGCATTCATCTCCAAAAAACGGCAAATGTTTGATGACTGCAAAAATGTTACCTGGACTATTACATAAATATCTGTCTATGAAAAGGAATAAGTTAATGCTTAAAGGAATGCTCAAACATTTTGGGCAAAATACTGTTTTTTCCGACTTACCCAGACTGAGACAAGATGTTCGATACCATTTTCACCTCTGTACGTCCACTGGTTCAGTTCCAATGATTAGCATTTCATGTTAGCTTAGCATGAAGTCTACAGGAGTCATTAGCCTAGCTCTGTCGAAGTAATATAATAAGCCTTACAGCAACTCCAAAGCTGTCATATTTACGCAATATATCATGTGTATTTGAAATACATGTCTTGGAATTAAAAAAAAAAAAAAAAAAAAAAAAACAAGGGCCGTCAGATGGTAGGAACTATAACCACCGAACGTGTGTTCATCGGTAACTTCTCCTAAAATTGCTGGTTCAAAAAAAGATTCCAAGACATGTGTTTCATTACCATGTAACACACATGACACACTTTGTAAATAAGACAGCTTCAGAGTTTCTGTTACTTCTTTTTTTTCCACTAAGCTAACACAAAATGCTAATCATAGGAACCAAACCAGTGGACGTACAGAGGTGAAAATGGTATCAAACATTTTGTCTCAGTCTGGGTAAGTCAGAAAAAGGGTACTTTGCCTAAAACATTGGTAATCAATTACTGACACTTAATATATTAATATTTTACACTTTTTTTCTGTCAAGTCTTTTAAGACTTGACACATGAATGGTGCTTTTCGTCTAAGCTTTTCCTTGTTCAGCTCCTCTATGTTTTCTTTCATATATCCATTACAGCTCTCCTTGGGTAAACAGAATAGAAGAAGTGCAAGTCCAATTTTACAAGGCTGGCATGTTATTTATCTCAAGTGGATCTTGGCCAAAAGGCAAAACAAAGAAAACATCTGAGGTCGCTAAATTGGAGTCCAGAATGAAAAACTCTTGAATCTATAGACTGATGCTAAAATGCCTACTTTCTGTAACCACAACCCCCCCGACCACCCCCATTCTGTTACCACAACTACAGCAATAGCATGCCTGTAGTGTCTTAATTATATACATTGCTATCACAGCAAAATAACACAATGTTAATTAAAACTCGCTCATTTAACCACCAAAATAGCAACTTGGCATTTGGAATTTGGCTGGTGCAGGGAGGAAAGCAGGCTTGTGGATGCCACAGTTTGAGCGCCGAACACTTGTTCAAGAGCAATTTGTGGAAACAGTCTGATGTGAATATGGTGCTATGGTGTATGGTGTAATATGGGGAAAACAAGCCGAACTTCTTGTACACAATTCTGTCCAATCCTTACTTTTTGCTGTTTTCCTGCAGAGTTTTCACCCACTCAATCTATAAATTATTACAGATATCAAAGAAAAAGTTGAAAGGGCATTTGTAGAGGTTTCTAATCGAGCAAAATCACTGGAGGGAACAAAGGCAGGAAAAAATTTATTGGGTTGTGGCTACAAGGGTAGACCAGAGTCAACCAAATAAGCAGAACAAAGGTGGAAGGAAAATAAAAGGGAATTACAACTCAGAAAAGTTCATAAAACTTTGACTCCACACCTAGGAACAGCTTGGCAGACTAGGAACGTGTCCAAGAATTTAAACTTCGATAAGCCCAAAGTTTCGGTAATGTAACAACACAGCGCCATTTGTAAATAACCAGAGGAAGGACCTGAAGGCAGCCAAACCTCTTACACAGCCACATTCGAAAAGATGAATGAGTCGCAGAGAGTCTGCGGCTGACGGGTGTAAAGGTTAAACACTGTCTGAAAACGAAGCTATTAAATGCGATTATCACCCAAGAACTCTTACGCAAGTCCTATGGGCAAAGACGTTTCATCAATATTTGGGATAAAAACAACCGTCTTCCAAAGCCAAAAACTAGACAACTCAAACCTCTTTTGATGTCATCAAGATGTAAAATCTGGAGCTGCTCCATAGAAAATGAATTGGTACAGATGGTTAAGGTAACTGCGAGAGCATCCAGAGATACTTCCTGGGGATAAGTACGGGCTTTGAAGTTGAGAACTGATAGTGTTTGCATAAGAATAAAGCTAATTCCTATATGAAAACTCTTTCCTATGCAGCAGCTCTAGTTTTCATAAGGTGATGGCATTACTGGCTTCAAACCTAAATTCTCCACGCTTCTGGCTTGAGGCGCTACCTTGCGTAAAATACTGATTGCACTGTTGCACTGCGATTAACCATACGAGCAACACTGATGAATTCCTAAATTGAGAGGAATTCCTTTTTTAATCTTTAATCATGATTAAATCTATGGCTGTCGGTGCATGGTAAAGAAACCCCACCTGAATATACTGTAACAGTAACAGGGACACCCCTGACATGTTTGCGTAAAGGGAGTTGAAAATGTTCATAAAAACGACTCCTTCCAGAGAGCACAATTTCATACTGTGACTCCAAGTCGGATGAACGTTGCTCTCCCAGTTTCCTCCTGGTTTGATTTCCCAGGGGTCAGAGTGCTTGTTTCAGGGATTTGGTGCTCCCATCATTCATTCAGGATCATGCTTGTCTCCACTCCTAGCAAAGTGCTCACAGACTCAACATTGCCACATCTTAGCTCAACAATAACGTGACCTGTTCCTGCTCACTTGGTTTTAGAGCCGAAATCCTGAACATTAGCCTCTTGTGCAGATTTTGTATTAGATTTCTGAACTATTTTTGTCTATATGAATAAGTCTGAATGCACCACTGACAGCTGCCAAACTAAAGAGCGAGAGGTTGGCAGGGAGCGCGCAGCTGACTTTGAGACTTTAGCAGTAAATAATTATGAAGCCCCAGGAAGCACAGTGGGAAATGAGCCTTTATTATGGGACCCCGAGGGTGTGAATACAACATTAAACCAATCAACATTATACCAAACAGTGGGTGTCGTTCAAGATATCATATACCTTTTCATTGCCAACCTGCAGCAAAAGCAGGCACCTTGAATGGGAAAAATACCGCATTTCTACAGTCTGTCTGAGCAAAGTAAGCTATAGGAGCTTGTCTGATCTGCAGCCAGGGGGGTGTGGGGACGGACTGATGTTTCATATGTGTGCCATGCTCAAAGTGACGTCAGAGCCAAGCGTTCTATTTACCATCACCAGTAGTAGATATTGATTCCGAGTTGCAGTCCAGCTATAGCTGCCTTTGATCTCCACTCCTATTGCTTCTCATCAGTATGTGCCTGTGCCCATTGTCTTAACCACACACTCTCATATTGTAAGACCACAGGCTGCTGCCTACACGAAAGGTCTTCAACTCAGTTGGCCTTCGATTGATGTAAAAAATACGGCGGTCTTGTTGAATTAAATCACAAAGTGCGGCTGCAGCAGAGAAGAGCGACTCACACACCTATTTGAGATGCGAGGGAACGCTAGATTTTAATAACCTTGCCAATGTTGGCCCAATGGTAATCTGTGGCCAAGGTGAATATTTCTAAACAACCAAACAAAGGAGTAGTCTAAATCACAATGACACTGCCTTTTGTCCAAGTACACTTAAAATTAGGAGTGGATATTGGCAAGGACCGCATGATACAATACAGAACTGACTAAAAATCTAGAGCTTAAAATCCAACCCACTGCACAACACCTGGGTAGACTCATAAAAATACAACATATTATATAATAAATCTGGAGACAAACTGACTCAAAACAATTCAAAATCTCCATTCCAATTTATTAAGACAGAATGAGAACAGACTGCTTACTTGACAGAGTGCACTAAAATGCCATAACATCACATGAAAATTAAGCACAGAAACAGTGCATATAGAAACAAGGGGCTAGAGAATCCATACAGTATTCCAGAAAAATAATACCGCAATATTTGCCTTTATGACATTTTTTTTATGACATTTTTTTTTCTTTATGACATTTTTTGCACAGCTATTTCAGGTTTTTCATATCTCTTGGAAGAGGATGAAGCTACATAAAGCAACACTATGTGCATTTTTTTTTTTTTTTTGCAGTAAAATGAGTCCTTGCAATATTAGAGTAATAATTTGTAGGTCTCTTTCCAACACATAGTTTGTATATAGCCTGTTGTCGTTGTCTGGTTTGAGCTTTCTAAATTTCTAAGCTCCTCCTCTGCCTTCCACTTCTCCCCCTCTCCCCTATGTCTCACTCCCACCAGGGGTTATGCTATAGTTTTTTTGTTTTTTACATTGAATATGTACAGTAATATTTCAGATTTTGTCATACTTTGTCAACACTTAGCCTAGCTAACGTCACCCATCTGATTAATATTAGCCTCCCAGATCAGATCAAAGCTTTTAACCTGTACTGCAATTTACAACATAATAGAGTCACGTTCTTCTTTCTGTTGTAGTGTGCAGGACAATTTTCTCCAGCAACTGCTGTGAATTAAGACAGAGGCCATCTGACCAGAATAAATACCTTTTATTTGGTGTTCATAGTGCTAAATCATCTACTGTATTGAGTCTATTTTAACCCAAAAAAGCCGAAGCACAGGGATGCTGCTGAGGAACTTGATTCTCAGAAGTTTTGTTGTTTTCTATAATGACAAGGCTGACAGTGACAGTGTTGCTGCCATGCTCCTACTCTTGAGCTACAGCAGTGGTTCTCAAACTTTTTCACCCAGGACCCCTTAAAATGAAGCGACGCCCACTCGTGACCCCCTGACAGGCTGCGTATGCAGAGCGGTGACCAGTCCAGCTGGAGAACAGTTCCATTTTCATTTTAAAATTATTCAGTATTTCACAGGAAAACAATAAAAAATGGAGAAAAGATATGAAAAAATAAACCTGATAATACTTTTGAGTAGTGTTTTCCTATGTCATAATCATCT
>OMKZ01022574.1:25854-40202 GCA_900302535.1 Neoniphon sammara | reverse complement strand
ACAGCAGTGGTTCTCAAACTTTTTCACCCAGGACCCCTTAAAATGAAGCGACGCCCACTCGTGACCCCCTGACAGGCTGCGTATGCAGAGCGGTGACCAGTCCAGCTGGAGAACAGTTCCATTTTCAGGTTGTTTGATTTATTTAGTTAACAAAGGAGGTCCCAAATTTTAAAATTATTCAGTATTTCACAGGAAAACAATAAAAAATGGAGAAAAGATATGAAAAAATAAACCTGATAATACTTTTGAGTAGTGTTTTTCTATGTCATAATCATCTCACGACCCCCAGTTTGAGAACCACTGTGCTACAGTATTGCACCTGCATCATTTCAGGTGGTTAAAGAGCCACACTGACATTAACACTAAAGTGCTACTGAAAAATTCAGGTATTTAAGGATAAACTGAAAACAGATTTGCTGCCCCCTTTGGCACAGTCTAAAGCTCAGTGTGATCACCAAAACAGATTTTTATTTTTATTTTTTTTAAATGGGGGACTTTATTATTCTTAGTCTAATTTGCTCTGGACTTAGCAATCAGTTTTTCCATTGTGTGGAAATTACATATGCCTCTCTGCATAATTTCTTGAAACAAATAAACATTAGCATTGTGAAATACATAAGAGAGGACACTGAACTTCTGTTTTTCTCTCTCTGCTGATGCAATGATATACATTAGAGGATGAGAATAAAAAAAAAACTTTGTCCAACAATATTACCTGTCATATCTGTTTTTATTTCAAGCATTTATGTTATAGACTAGCAAGAATAGCACAGATGGTGCATATTAATTTATTATAAATGCTAGAGAAAAAAATGAACGCTGATTGCGTAAAAATAATTATAGCTAAAATGCATTGCTGTGTCATGTCTTGTATTAATTTATTGCCTTTGGATTAAACAGATTTAATTAAACAAAATAGTTTTAACAACAAAAAAGATTATATTCATCTATAGCTATTGGCCAACTATTTACATATTGGGCCAACATTATTGTTTGGCTATAAGCAAAATGCCAATGGAAAAAAATAAAGTAAAACACTGACCCTTAACATGTGCACCTTATTAATTCAGTCTCACGCAAAACAAACCTCTACCAATCAGTGAAGTGAACTGCAAGTAATTCAGAATTAGAGTAATAAAGTCTATGTAAAACTTTTAATTGTATTAACTGTTATCTGCTACTGATAGAGAGCAGGAGTGAATTTAGGGCAAACTCTCCTCCCTCATGTCCTCAGAGATCTCTATGACTAATTCATTATTCTAAGCCTCTTTAAGGTTGGCAGTCTAAAGCTCAGTCTGATCACTGAAAACAGATTTTTTTTTTAAATGGGGGACTTTATTATTCTTAGTCTAATGTACTCCGGATTTAGCTATCTGTTTTTCCATTGTGCGAAAATTACATATGCCTCTCTGAATAATTTCCTGAGACAAACATTAGCATTGTGGAAAAAAAAAGAACACTAAAGCTCTCCTGAACCTTTTCAGCAACCACCTTATCTTTATCCATGGCTATGCACAGTCTGATGTTTGAAATTATAACAGGCAGAAGACTCATTAACTGAAAGCCCACAACTCTGAAATGGCCTTCACCATAAAACTGAGTGTGTCTCACTTCTGTAGGCCCGTCCCTTTTGATGAAAGCTACTCTGGCCCGTATCAAAGTTAATGAGTGATAGCTCTTTTTTTAATTCACACTTGCTTTATTTTTACACCTGTCCCTTTTTGTAAGTAATAATTACAAACAGTGCAGCATATGGGAAGATCACAGTGTAGAGCGAAGCCTATGATTGGACTTTACATTTTTACTCATTTTCAAACAGATCATCTCTAGTGAATCTTGTAAAATCAAACTATTTCTCATATTTGCAGTAGATACACTGTGAAATCTCTAGTGACCCACTTGGCGAAACACTACGTTGAACTACTGCTATCTGAATTGATTTAGTCAATAAGTTTCTTCATGCATATCTACACGGCATCTCCATGATTCCAGACAATGACAGTGCAAGGACTTTTTTTTTTTTTTAGTTAAGGCTAACACCAAGGTGGAAGAATATGACTTTTAATTTACTGAACTGATTCCTCAAACAGAATTGGTAAGCAGGGATCACAGGAGACATAAAAATTAAGAGGCAGCGGGGGAAAGTAAGGTCATAACTTGGCCTTACTTTTCTGTTTCTTTAGAGTTCCAAACTAGGCAAAGAAATAACCATAAAATTACTGTAAACAGCATAATCCATGTGTTGTGAAGCCAAACGATTCCACTGTGGGCCCAACAGTCCAATATTTACCTCTCAGCACTGAGCCAACTGTCACTACAGTAGTGAGTAGATGTTCACTTTGAATACAATTGGATATCATACTTACTTGTAGAGGACACTTGCACTTAACAACAAAACTCGTGTAAATAATCTCTCCACTCAAAATAGCTTGTATCATTTAGTTTGTGTTTTCAACTTAAAGTCAATTTCAGCTGGATGGAATGGAAGAATGAAGAGAATATTCCTGCTGGTTTTGTAACTGATAGTTTATTGGCATTCGTTATGCAACTTTAGTTAAACAAACAATGAGAATCTTACATCAAATTTGACTTTGTATTACTTCTCATGTTTACAATATTTCCAACAGCATTTGAAGGCAACATCTACCAACTACTTGCTGCTGTGGTGACATTTGACTCTGGGCCAAACAAGTGAGGAAAATCGAGGAAATAATGAGGTAAATATTGGACTTTTGGACCTACAGTGCAAAGGTTTGGCTTCAGAACACTAGGAGAGTGCTGTTTGGAGTAATTTTGTAGTCATGTTTTGCCCTGTTTGAACTCTTAAAGTCTCCAATTCCCTCAAGTTGCTTTGCAGAAGTTGAAGTGAAGCCGTGAAGCTGTGCCACCTCACTCACTGTGCTGTACTGACACGCAAACTTCACTGGTGCTGCAATTGCACTGTGGATACTGGAAAAAAATGCATTTTTGGGTAAACTATTCTTTTAACGACAGGCTTCCGGCAATGAAGAAAGTGGAAGATTGCAGCGCTTTTCTTCTGCTTTTTTTGTCTTTGTGCAGGTTAAATCCTGTTTCATAGGCTCATGGTAAAATTATTACTAAGTCTTTTGCACTTAATATGGAATAGCACAGGCTATTATAATAGCCAGGGATTCATTTTTCTCTCTCAAAGCTTATATATCCTAATAAAAAAATTGATTACAATGGGCATTGTTCAATAAGGCTGCTTGGGGGCTGAAAAAGAAGTGATGTTTTCATAGGCCACAGAGAACATACTAAAAAGTATGGAACTTCAGTCAGCTCAGAATCTTTTATTTCAGCAACCATACCAATAATATTTTGCAAACCTGCCGATAGTCAGTGTTCAGTAGCTTAATTCTCAGCTCACTTAAAGAGCCCCTCCGGTGGCCATTTTCAAAACTCTTCCTGAAAAAGACATATGCAGATCACACCAATCACAGCTTGGATTGGTTGTGCCAGCTGTCTATAATTAGCTCTAACTCCCATTTTACCAGGAGAACCAATGATTTAGTTACAATGTGTGTTTGAAATCACTGAAAGCAGTGTGGTTAGACCTTGTGCACAGGTGAAGCTCATTTTGACTGAGACTGTGGTTGGTGGGGAACTGCCTATGTCACTTTCTGTACAGTACAGTACTAAATTCATTTTGTACATCCATGTTGTTGCAAAGCTTGGTTTCTAGGCAATTTTGCATACATGAGATTGGTAGCATTGGCCGCAAATTTACAAACAATACAAAATTAAAAAGTTGCAAACTTTAACCCTTGCCATGGCCAAAAAAATAGAGACAAGGTACCCCTTTAAAATGCAAACAAGGCTCTCGCATCAGCCACAAAGTAACATCTCAATTTATGGCTCGTGTCCTTTCTCTGGACTTCAGTGTTGTAAACAGTGTGATGAATGGACCCTGCCCGTTATTTCTCTTGGAAGACTTTTACCCAGACCAAAAATTATAGTGGACCACTTGTTAAAGATGCACTATGCAAAATTGAGGGTTGATCCAAGTGGGGATCAATTAGACCAGTTGACAAAAATATAATATATATATAATATATTTTTGTTAGCTGAGTTGACACAGGTCTGACAATCAGCAATTTTGCATAGTGCACCTTTAAAGGACCATATAAGTTATTGTGAATTTTTGGCCCATTAAGGTACAATTAAACCACATTTTACCCTTTTGAAAATCATGCATGAATATTACAGATTTCACAACATATAATCAAAATTCCTCCATTTTCAAATTATAATTTTTGGTCGTTTTGCTTCTGTGGCTGATAAAGTTGTCACCATTCATAAATCATGGAATTGATCATTTGTTGTGTGAGGCAAACTTGTCCCCAGGGACTATTTCCTGGTGGAGAGACCATTTACAAGAGCAAATCGGCACCATAACTGGCCGATGTAATTTCCAAAGTTTTTGCTGCTTTTGCTATCTCCTGCTATCAACTTCCACGGTCGGGGGGTGCGGTGCATTTCAGTACTTTCAAAATGTGGGAAAACGGATTAGCAAGTTCATACTTATGACCACTTTGTTTAATAACTATCAAAATCATCATATTCTCAATCTCTTCATGGCATTGGTGCTTCTTGTCTTCTGGGTTAGGTTTACCGACAGCAACTTGAGAATTTGATGCTGTTAGTCAGTGAAAATGACCGTAGCGTACAGTTGTCAGATGCCCTGTGAATGTACCACCAGGAAGGCTTTCAGATTCGTACAAATCACTCGGTCTAATTTCAAATCATCAAAACGCGACACTGACGCTTCTTTGAGAAAATTAATGAGGATATCTTTTACGGTGATGGAATACTGAAAGTTTGAAGTCTCTGAAACTTAATTTTCATATCGAACTGGAATGAATGGAAACTTAATTTTCATATCGAACTGGAATGAATGGAATCTATCCAAATTGACCTGATAAAAGGTAGGAAAAATGATATCGGAGTTCAAAAATACGACTGCTTGCTTTGGGAAAATATTAGCAGAAACGTTAAGTAAATAAATTTTGTAGATATTAGGTTAACTATGTAAAATCACTGGTATGGTCCTTTAAGTGAAGTGTGCACTGGTTATTCCCACTTCTATATTGATTTTGGAAACTGCACAAAGTGTGCTCCTGTGCACCAACCCAGCCAGCCTCTGATGCTTTATGCTGAAATTTACTGAAGAGACTAGAGAAGAAAAATGTGGTGACTTCAGCTTTCTCTGAATTGAGTGCTCACTGCTGTTTAGGAGAGTTTGTCTTTTGCTGTTTAGTTTTGATTTACTGCTTCCAGCAGGCAGAAACGTGACCATACCAAAGACCAGAATTTAATTTGGGCAAACAGGGCGAATCTGCAGCATCTCATGTCATGTGGATGGGATGATCTTCTCTGTTGCAGGATTAAGGATTAAGGCTGATAAAACAACTGTATTTATGCATATAAACCTTGTCTAGTTCAGCTTTAATTACAGTATATCTACAGTATATGAGCGTGCAAAAAAAACAGCTGCTAGATTTCCTCCCTCCTGTGGTGAATAAGCAAATGAAATTCAAGCGCACAGTGATGCGAAATAATCAAGCTACATGTCAGCAAGCCAGTCTTTCTGATGGTGCATCACACTTCCACTGCCTGACATAACCCCCCCAAGATCCAAGGAATCAGACAATGTTTGGTGAAGTTTTCACGCCCTGCAAAGGGCTTTATGCTGAAGTGAATGATGCACTGACTGGTCTGGCTAGAGGACGCAGCGTGTAGTTGATTCACTATGTGTTCTGCCATGTTTAGATAAAGTAGAATGGGATTTCATGGGGTTCCTGACTGAAAATAGACATCTTATTTCTCCGCATGGGAGAAAAAATATCAGCCATCCGTGACTGAAAGTGCAATGAAATGCATGATCTAAATTTAAAAAGGGGTAAATGTTACAGCCTTTGACTCAAAATTTAATTAATAATGACGAGGGTAAGTTTGAGGCCAAGATGAAAATCTGTCTGACACAGTGTAGCTGATGTTCTATGGCTCATTGGCTGGTATGTTAGTATACTATGGAAGTTATAGCCTGTATGAATTGAGCACCTAGGACCAAAAAGCATTTCTTTGTTGCTTTGTGTGTCATCAGCTTCACTTTATTTTGCCATTTTCATTATAATCATTATTAAGTTTGTATGAATTAAACACAACAAAAAGGTCTGTTTTTATTTCGATTTTACATTTAACAAGGTCACTGCAATCAGGCAGATCCGGTGCAGTCAATGCTACAGTGGCCTTATTTGTAAAGCATTTACTGCCCTGATGAATAGAAATCCAATTCATATTTGATATTCACCAGATATGCATGTCCCCTAACCTCAATAAGTCCTAGACGACATTATTGATTACTTGATTTCAGCCTCATTTTGGATACAACTTCAACACAGTGAAATAAATTGAATGCCCCTGACACTCCAAAATGCTCCAGTCCCAAAACACATTGCCCTGGCTTTTAAATATGTTTTTTGTGCGTGGTATTATTGATTTTTGCAGAAATTCCCCCATATCGTAGAATTCCATGGTGCATGATTTGTCACAATGCTGATTAGAATTGAGAAATAACCACAGGAAACTGTGCAAAAACAGTAAGGTACTAATGAAGTCACAAGATCAGACCATTATGGAAATGAAGTGATAATTCATCTGAAAATGCTGAAGCTGCATGAAGACAGTTGCACTTGACAAGTCACTCTTGAATGTGCCAGCCACAGCCCAACACTGAAGCTTTCAGAGGAGGCAGCCTTCCAGCAGGTTCATGAATCATGAATCATGAACCCACTATAGACCAAATTGCAATGTTTATTTACAAAAACTTCCACTTAGAAACTCAGCATGTTCTGTACACAGAAACCGCACCAAATATAGCATGGAAATAGAGAGGGGGAAAAAAGAAAATGCAAAAAAGTTGTGTGCAAGAGATGTATGATGCCACTGGCAGGTCAGTCTAACATCTTGGGTCAGGGATACAGGTAAGAAAAACAACCAAGAACAGCCAGGGCTGTACTTGCCGGACCCCATCCCTTGCAATGTGTAGCCGTCACCACTAGGAGGCTCTAGTAGGTAAGTTCTGCATCATCCTTAGCAATGTGTAATGTTGTCACTAGGAGTCTCCACTATCTTAATTCTGAAAAGTCTATCAGTAAGTCAGTGAGTGACACATCAGTTTCAAGGCCTTCCCCCCTAGCGGACCCCGTCCCTAGCAATGTGTAGTTTTCACCATTAGGAGTCTCCAGAAGGATAATTCTGAAGCAAGTCAGTAATTGATATTCAAGTTTCAAGATCCTCCCCACTAGCATCAGTCTGGCAAATTATGCATCAAAAATCATAATTAAAATCATCAAGTTGATTGGTAAGGTTTTTTTAGTTATTGCCCTTAGACATATTTGGACATAATTTGAATTGAATTATTAACTGTTTAATTTAGACCTATTTTACATTGTTGAAATAATCTGGATTTTGATACAGTCACTAGATCCAGAATGACAGAATGACATCATGCTCATGAATTGTTGGGACACATCTACATCCCAAATCATTTTTATGTATATTTGCTGCCATGCTTGTCACCCACACTATGATGCATTTCCAAGTGGGAGACACTGGACCCCACAAAAAAATCCTACATCTTACTTGTACACCAGGAGGTGGATGCAGATATTTTTTTCCCCAGTTGGCATTTACAGTAAATCAAACATGTCATGACCATGGCATAATCAAGTGTCACCACCTTCCTCCTGAAAACCAGGATGAGAAACAGCCGAGACCTTTGAGCATACTAGCAAGAACCAAAGATGCACTGCAGCAGGATAACCAAATGCCGCGTCTGAAAACAATATTGTGATTAACAGTTGGCTTGGGACAGAGGGGAGGCAGGCAGTGGGTTGCCAGACTGGAGCATGGCTGAAGTATGTCTGCGACTCCTTTCACAGATTTGTCACATCGAGGATGAGCCTAGGGAGGAGAGTAGATACAGCAAGATATGCCGAAGGCAAAAAATCTGGCCATATTTCTTGAACTTCCACTGCACTGATCGCAGACAAATCCCTCATATGGAGGCAAACTGTCCATTGGGTGATACTGCTGATACGCAAGTTAGCAGAGCTGAGTAAGGCTTCTGTCCCAGATGGTTTTCTGTTTCAGCTTAGTTGATCTCTGAATAGATGGCTCCAGCTTTTCCAGTCAGACAAGTAACATATGGTTAATTTCATATACATAAAATATTAATTTTATACACACAAACACAGTGTACGTCTTTTCTAACACCATGAAAAAAATGGGCCTCTTCAAATTTAGCCTAGTCCATTGTGGAGCCTTGTAGCTCTGCTCCCTTTTTGTGTCCTCTCCATTTAGGGTTGGTGTTATATGGTTACAAACTGCTATCAATTGTCCTTCACCAATGCATCCAGCCATGTTATGCATTGAAGTCAGAATTTGCTGAGCAACAAGGAATAAAAATTGTAGAAGTTCACAAATTAAGCTGAAAGGTTAAAAGCATAAACTTTGGTTCCGTGGTTGAGGGAAGGCAACACAACTTTATAAGTGCCGTTACCACCTCTCTAGACCTTCTGTGAGGTTGTACAATCCTAGCTGCAGGGCAGTGAACACTCTGTACAACAGAGGAGGGCCTGCCCTCCCTGTGGACATATGTCACATAGCATATGTGGACATAATGTCACGTACCATTTCCTCAGTTCAAATTTGTATTTCACTGAGCTCTCTTTACAGGGGACAACCTTACTGTAACCTTTCCCTCTTTCAGAGATCTGGCAGTTATTTTTATAACCTATCATTCCCTTTCATTCAGTCTAGGGAGACAACTTATTAAGCATGGGATGTATAGTCATGCCCTGACTGGGCTGGCAGAATTAGAGGAAAAGGATTACACCCCTTGGCGACATCACAGACAGAGAGAAGTGCGCGACACTGGGTGCCGTCACATCTAAATGATAAAACTTGATAAAACCGTTAGGCGAAGCCCAGCTGACTATAGACATCCTTCACAGAAATACTTTTAAAATAGTGTCCAAGAAGTGGCCAATCCTCCTGAGGAATGAGTATAAATGTTACTGTGTAGCTGTGCCCATTTTGCAGAACAGGCTCCTAGGTGTTAATCTCCAATGCAAATGCGGCGTCCAGCTGGGAACACTGTTCCCAAGCACAACTCACATTAACACAGGCAGCAGACAAATCCATTTCATATGGAAGCCGCTGTGGCATCTGTGTGCGAGGTGTAGTGCATAAGAACTGATTTAATATCAAGCATATGTGACAGCCTAATGTATAAAGACAGTTTGTTGCCCTCTGAGCACGATTGCAGGGCCTCAGAGACTTGGAAGAAGTCCATGTAATCCAACAGTGCATAAATTGTGTCCCTTTCTCTCCTTCAGTGAACCAAGAGATTTAGTGCTGTTCAAACTGTGATGAACATATTTGGAGTGCAAATAGCATGGGTAAATTTCACCAAAATTATTTGGTCTAAGAAAAAGCTCTTTAAGAAAGTATCAGAATCATCCAAGCTATGGTATGTGTTGTTGCAAAACTTCGAGATGTAGAGGGCAAACTAATGAGAATTTTATTGAAGGTATAAAAAGACAGTGACATTTACTGAAGTAATTTTAATACACTTTTTGGCAATATGTGAGAATTCTATATATATGTACTGTACATGTGCCGCGCGTTACCATAGCAATGGAGGCTTTCCCACCTGTCACTCCAAATAGTTTGAACATAGGACCTCTACATGAGCACCAAGCAGGTGGTGGATTATGCAGCTACACAGAGACGAGTTCCTTCAACTTTCAGAGATAAACAGAACGAGCAGCAAAAGCAAAAAAAAACATTTTTTGTGCTGCCTGGGAACAAAAAACAGATGGCCTGCATGTATGGATGGAAACCTGGTTAAATATAAAGCGTCCTTGCAAGAGTTTTTCTGGGCTGCTGGTGAGCTTACCGTCAAGGAGGATGTGTTTTGGAAGTGTGATGCTGATGATGAGGCTGAGAGGAGCGGCAAGGCAGACTGTACAGCTCAGGGGAAAAAAAGATGCCTCAAACCAATCCACAAACCTTAAAGCCGAGGCATCTATGTTATATTTACTGTACCTAATCTTTGTTTTATGAAAAAAACGGGGCTTTTTCACAGATTGAAGACCAATTGAGGAGATATTCAACATGATAAACTGATTGCTATTAAGGCCGTCACCTCAGGCACAAAGCACAGCACGCTTCCGTCACTGGAGCACATGAAAATTGAAAGCACTGAGTGCAGGCTTTGCCATGCAAAAAAGGGTAATGCATTGTAACCAATTTGCGCGCGCTCCTTTCAGCAAAACATGCTATTAAGCCCTCGAGCCCTTGGTAGAGGTCCTCCACATCACGCCACATCTGAGGGAACCGGTGCTTCAACAAAAGGTTCCTTTCAGCACTGATGAAGGACAACGTCCTTAGAATTCACTCCACAACAGCCACTGAGCTGCCACAATGCCTTACGAGCAAGTGCTTGTAGCAAAATAAACATAGGTCTAGGTCAAGACTTCAAAAAACATGATTATAATAAAAGACTAGCTCTATGTATTAACCCGTAACAAATTATAAGAGACTCTCCAGCCAACCTAGAAAACATGGAACAGTAGTATAGCTGTATGTCTAGCAAGAGCCTGCATGTCTAGCAAGAGCCTGTCTTTCGAGGGATAGCTTTGTTTTCTTGTTTCCAGTTGAAGGTTGTACTGCTGTGCACTGAATCAACACCAAGAGTGCATAATTTTAGCCCTTAGTGCAGCTGTCATTGAAAATTATGAAGAAAAAAAAGAAAGAAATCAACTTACAAAGGTTGCCGCACTTCAAACAGGTTAGCAATTATCTGATGCCGACAGCAAATGCCATGAAAGGCACTTCCATCAAGAATCTAATGAGGGCTGCCAGCTAAATATAAAAACCATATGCTTCTTGGGCACAAGCCCAAACAAAAGTGACAGTTGCACCAACAACAACAATGTGACAACATCATGACAACGGTGTAATATCGAAGAGGCAAATTAAAGAATAGCCGATGCGTCACTGGCTCGTTTGAAGCGCTGATCGTACGAAGCGAGGTTTCAGAGCGCGTAAGAACGTCCTCGAACACGGCAGGAGGGCAAGGCCTCGTTTAACCGCATGTTAATCAAACAGGCCAGAACATGAGAGCTGGTGTGTCACACTGCCGCTTTGTCTGCTCTCTGTCCAGCAGCGTCTACTCTGGAAGATAGGCTGGTGCTGGGCAGGCTGCCAAGCACATACAAACCATGACTGGGCAGACACTTCTCCCCAAGCCATGTTGTGCAGCTGACTGCAGAAGCAGCCTTGAGCAATCAGTTCTACTTAATCACTACATTTGCCACACCTAGTTCGATGTAAAGCCATTAGTCATAATCCATACAATCCAGTTATCCAAGTTAACTACATTATTTTTTTCCCCCCGTGTCGGTTTCTACTAAGTAGGTTCCACAAGCCAACAGTTGCCAACAAGAGTAGGTGGAAGATGATGGGAATTCTCGCGGTCGTTGAGAAAATACTTTTGTGATTAGGGTTAGACTGTGGATCTGTAACGGCTGGTACTGGTCTTTTATTAAATATCGGATTTTGGATTTTCTTCGCACTTTTCATTTTTTCCTTTAACTGTTCAATTGTGTTTTTGTAAACAAAAAAAACAATCGTAAGGAGTTGCTAACAATCCAAAACTGTCATTACGATGGGTTTCAGTGGTGAGTTTTAGTATCCCATGGTGGTCTAAATGCTGTTTCAGAGACTTTTTGGAAATCAGCAGATAAAAATGTTCAAAATTAAAGATACAAAATAGTGGCATACAATTTCAACTTCAGTACATTGGTTTTGGTCCTGGAAAACTCATATTGGGTAGATTCTAGTTGTCTTACTGGGGGGTAAAAAAAAACAGGGCTGCAGGGAAACCTTTCAACCAGAACACTTCACTTCAAACTCTCTCATCTGTAAGCATCTACCTTGCTCAAGTGTCCTTGAGCAAGACCTTGAAATCGCTTCCAGCTCCATGGCTGCTGCTATATGTCTGACCCTGACCTCTGACCTCCCCAGGGGGGCTGGGGGAAGGAGGGTGGGGGGGCAAGAGAATAGACCGTATGGAATAGACAGTATTTCTCTGGGCATCAATAAAGCACTCCATTAAAAATGCAATCGACTATAGCTATGCCTGAACTGATACGGAGAGCGACCATATGATAAAAATGGCAACTCCACAACAAATTCTGATGCTGTGGGTTCTTTAGTTACTTGCCAACATGTTTCACAAGAGCAGCTGTGAGCAAAACTGGACAGACAGCACTTTCAGGACCCAAACAAATAGTCATTTCTCTGCAATGTCCACACCGTTTGCTGATCAGCAGCAGGAATGCTGGGATGCCGACACTCCCAGGATGAGCTTTTGAACGATCAACTCCCCAACAAGCCAAACCTTCTGCCGCCAAATCCTCGCTTAGAGTCTCCGAGACGTGAGCCAAGCAATGTGGGGCCAAGGAAATACATGAAGAGGTGCGAATTAAGTTAAGGGGAATTAAGAATAATAGATTCATTACGATGCCCCATTTCCTCTGGAGCAAAATCTCAAAATCCACAATATTGCTTTTTCACACCCGGGGATTTGCCTGCTTAACTGCTCATCCGTCAAGTTTACTGGATTTCTCTGGAGGTAGTCAAATAAATTGTTTGCTTAGCATATGAGTGTGACGGGGGGCAAGTGGCTGAAACTATTAAGGTGGGCGTAGCAGGGCTTGTGCGTTGAACTCGAGGTCTCGGAAACCAAGAGCCTCTGGAATAAACCTTTAGAGGCGGCCGGCCGTGCGCCAAATCTGTTAGTGAAATTGCTTTTGACAACGGCGCTTTCATTGTCCACAAAGGTGGGTATCCCTGCATTAAACACCACTGACCACAGGCTTTAGTGGTATTTGTGTAGGCAGTGCATTGCAGAATGCGGTCCACTTGTTTCGCAGCCTGGCAAAGCCATCAAGGAGAGTATATTCTTTAGTGCACACGTAGGCGTTCCTTTTGTGTGGTAATGAAATTGAGGCAAGACTTTGTAAAAATGAGTAGGAGAGAAAAAAATGTGTGTGTGTGAGTGTGTGTGACATGCTTTAAAGGGATGGAAGGGATGGTTATGCAAGAAATTTGTAAAAAAAAAAAAATGGCTAAGATCAGGCTCAGTGCTGCTTACCTTCATCTCACATTCAGTCCTAATCTAGGTCTCAATTGGTATGCTTTTAAAAGGGGAGGCAGCTGAATAAGCAGAGACAGCAAGGTGCTACGACTCAGTTTGTCCCTCAGCATTGTACTTAATCCTCGCAACGCAATGTCATACTCCGCTTGCTGGTGAAAAGAGTATGCTGTATCGCTGCTGCATGAATAAGAGGAAGATGTGAGAGGGGCTGTCAGTGTTTTTGGAGTCCAAATAGATCACTGGGGCATGTCAGGAAAATCACCTTTTGGATGGTTGACGCTGGATTTTGTCTGTCTGCATCTAGGGCAAGCTGCATGTGGTCTGTCTATAGTTCTGATCCGAGAGATGGTTTTGCACCAAAGGTCAAAAGGGTGGGAAACTGTAATTGGGTGCAATCAGTAAAACAAACAACATATGTCAAGCATTTCTGCAAAGAACACTGTCCTGATAAAACAAATAACACTATTGCATTTCTATACAGAATCATAATGCTTCTGTGGCTCTTATTAATAAGCATATTGTGATCTTATGGTTTTCATTTCTTTCACTGAATTTATACCTACAATGTCCCTATGATATTGCTGTAGTGACTTCTAGTGTGTCTGTGTGGGACTCAGTAGTTACACTGACCTTATGGTACTTTATGGTATTTTTGCTCTCCTTTGATACCTATTCCTGGAACAATCCTGTAGTATTTTTAATCCCCTAAGGTATATAATCCTATTATATTCCTATAGTGACTTATTGTTAATAGTGACTTTATAGGGACCTTGTATTACTTTTTGTATTAATATTTCTATTTCTATAGGGACTTACAGTTTTGGTGTCGTATTTGTATTGCAGCCTTTTCAAATTTATCATAGGAGTATTTTTTTTCTTGAGGGTGTGTGAATGCGTGTGTCCGTCTTCGGGGGAAAAAAAAAAAAAAAGAAAAGACCAATGAGAATAGCAGGGCTGCCTCTGCAGTTGCATGTTGCAGAAATTTGGCACCTCACTTTTGCATGCATGCAACACAATAATATGATCAACGAACGCCCCCCCCCTCCTCTCCTCTCCCCTCCCTACAGTGTGTGTGTGTGTGTGGAGGGGGTGGGGT
>OMKZ01022574.1:0-10501 GCA_900302535.1 Neoniphon sammara | reverse complement strand
TTTTGCTGAAAATACTGATGGTGTCATATCCACAGTCACTCGTCCTTTTCTCACCGCTGACATTTGACCCAGTCTGAACTCATTCCTCACATTTCAATGCAGGACTTCATGAACACTGTAGCACATACGATCCTTCTGTCCTCTAAATATTATTCCCACCAGAGTGAAATAGGTTATGGATGCTGTAAGGTCTATAGCCCCCCCAGCTGTGTACATTGTGTACACCGTGTGTACACAGCTAGATCCTAATTTTATTATATTATTTTGCTATTTTTGTTAATGTTTTATTCTATGTATGTGTAGTCCTTTTATCCCTCTTTAACCCTGAGGCATTTTCATGCAGATTGTTCCTCCTGTTGCTGGATTTTGCTGAACTTTTGTCATATCCTGCTGAGAATTTGCATTTAGCCTTTTGTCATCGCTTCGCCAATTACTTGCCTGCTGGTGTTTTCACTGTGGTGCTCAACTTGAGCGACAAAGAAAGTTCACATTCATGCTCAAGTTCAAATTTATTTAGAGCCCATAATCACTACTAAAGGAATATAGAATAAATAAAAAAAACTAAACTTTTTTAAAAATTAATTTTCTCTTGTTCCACAAAATAGTCGACACTGTTTTTCTGCTGTATGTTCTACGTAAACATAAACTAAACACAAAGGAAGCTTTGACTGCCCTTTGTCCGTTCTAACCTCAGTTGCTGTGTCGGGTCTGGCAAAAATGAATTTGAAGTTTTCAGTCACATGGATGCAAGTTTGGCGACTTCTATGTAGCAAGAGATGTGACTGATTGTTGTCCCAGTCAGATAAATGAGCACTGATCTTAGTCCAGAGTCTTTCTGGGGACTCAGTCGGCAGTAGTGTGTCTCTGAAGTCGACTCTTTTAGACAAGTGTCACAACTATCATCTGCAGCTGCGTTCTCAGTCGCAGCCACTAGACTGACTGGCTCACTCCTGTCCTATCCCTTAGTCTCCTACATGTAGTCTCAGTAGGTTATCTGTTTTGTTGGTATCACTAGTCTAATCCCTTTCAGTAGAGTCCATTTTCCATTCCATTCTGTTTCCCAGCAAACAATTGGTATGATTTGAATGTTTTGTCGATTGTAAATCTGTCTGGCCCCTCCTCAGCACCCAAAGTGTCTTGCACCAAGTACCTCTTGATTTCCTGCAGCTTTTCCACTGGAGTTTGCAAGCTGGACATGACCATACTGACATAAAGACTGATCTCAGTTTCTAGCTTTCTTTTTCTAGCTTTCTAGGGCACCTGTGAGGGTCACAGGTGCCCTAAACGGCACATCAGCAACTCCAGCGTTGGGACATGGGCTGTGGTCTATCTCCACATGACATGTGATCCCCACCAGGAGACATGCTCACATGTCCAGGTAATGTCTGGGGCTTCTTTTTCTATTTGAGCGTACTTTGTTTGAGAATCCTCTGGATACATCTGTCACTGATTTGATATGGTTGCCTCTTGTCTTGGGAGTATAGCTACCAGCCCACGGGAAGCCACGTCAGCTTAAATGATTGTGTTTGCTTTGGTTTTAGAGCGCCACCCTTGGCAACACGCTCGACTCCTTCTTGATGCTGTCAGATGCTTTGTGCTGAGCGTCCCTGAGCTCCAGCTCCAGCTGCAGAAAGCCAAACGTGACCAGGAGCAACAGGACGTCAAGCTCAAGGTGTTTGAGGTGGAGAAGGAAACCCTTTGCCATAAAAATGAGGAGATGAAAGAAATCTTCCACAGAAAGTAGGCCTTTTGCGCCCAGACAAATATGATGAAACCATGCTAGACCTGCAGCTTTAGCTTTTAGAGAAAGGACATCTCTCTTTAAAGCAGAGGAATTTCAAATGACTAGCAGGGACCAAGAGGAGGTAAACTGCAAGACATTAGAGATGAAGAAAGAGCTCTTTCCTTTGGAGGAGATCACTCATTCAAATAAAGGAGCTGGAGGAAAACTGTCCTCAAGGAGAAAGAGGAGGTGCCAGAAGGTGCTTGAGAAGTGCCTGGCCTCCCAGCTGGCTCTAGCAGAAGAAAAATAGTGCAGGAGAATGCAGGGTCATGGCCATTTTTAATCAGGCTGAGCAGTAGATGAAGAGTCACCTCCTCCAGTGGCAGGAGGAGAGGACCTGATCCCTCAGGGTCAAAAATGAGACCCATTAAGCCCTGGAGGCGAAAGAACAAGTGTGAGTTGAGAGAAAGAGCAGCGTGATGGCCAAGGTAGCTGATCTGGAGAGGGAGATTACTCCGATTTTGGTGTAAAAAGCTCAGGAGGCATTGCATGCCACGAGGAGTCATCACAGAGTCATCGCCTCCCAGAGGAAGGAGAAGAAAAGAAAGGAGAACATACAGTCAACTCCCAACAGGGGCACATTCACACGCACACACACACACACACACTCTTACATCTGTTTCCAGCCCACCACAACCTGATGCTCACCAGCCCCCATCAAATCCCCTAAAGCCTTTCCCTTCTATTTTACCTCACTTAAAGGTATTAGCATTGATATCTTCGAAGTAATCTACTATGTGCATAAAGTCGTTTTCTGTAGAAAATTGTCAAATTCCACTACAGTTAAACATATGAGGCTTTGGATGTTGCACAGTGCAAGTACCATCAGTTATACAGTGTATTTCTCTTCCTGTTATGTATTAATGGCTGGAGGGTGCGCAGCAATGAACTTCTGCTCCGAACAGGCCAATTGCGACTCCAAATCGAGCTACACAGCCGCTCTCCGTCCTGTCTGATCAAGGTGTCAGCGCCTGATCAAAACAGCATCCGCTGGACATTAGCATTTATATTTTATAATTTTGAAGACAACTTGAAATCCCATTTACCCACGCTATTGATCATACGCCTGCGTATGATCTAAATGGACCAGTCAAATCACACTTGGGCATTTGAAATGATGATCAGACTTGTGTCAGAGCTGTCCAGTTCTGCTGTATGTTAGACCAAGTTAATTAGCACCCTCCAGCAAAACAGAATCAATGTTCTGCCAGGTCACTGCATAAAAATTAGATAGCATAGTTTATTATGATCTTCAACATTCTATATAATCAGTTGCGCCATACATACTGAATACTATGAAGTGGATGTTTTATAGTTCAGCATGTGCTTGTGCTGTGAAGTTGCCTATGTAACATAATGAGCCATCCATATGTACATAGGTCATGGAATTTATATTTTATATTTTCATCACAATGTATGTGTCTAAGGACTTTACAGAGAACAAGCCTGAATAAATCAAAAATGCATCACAAAACAAGGTGCTGGGGCAAAATAACATGGACAATGGCAATAAAACACGAGGACGAGAGAAGGAAAACATATTTGATATGTTTTTTTTTAAAGTGTATCCTCAGTAAACATGCCTTGCTGCAGCTATAGTCAACACAGTTCTTGATTGATTTTGCTATAAAGTTTATAATGTAAGAATTGCACAATATACTAAGTCAGTTTAAGTGTAAAAATGTGGCCATGCAGGAATGTTTTAGAACAATTACAATAGGGGGTTTCATCATCAAAAGGTTGAATGTATATAGTAGAATTGATTGGGAAGAATAAGATGAAGTTTAGTGTAGACTTTAGCAGAAAGCCCACAGTATCAGAGGGATATGAATTGTTAGTTGTCTTTTTGTGTGTTTTCACCCTACTGGGAAGAATGAGTAGCGCTGTAGCAATTCATTTCCAGCTGAGGGCAGCAATCCTGTTGAGAGGCATCTTATCTGCCCCAAATATATGATGAAGAAGAAAAAGAGGGGGAGGCCCAAGATGACAAGAAGAAGAATGCTACCTTCAAGTGCTCCTTATAAGCTCCTACTTTGAACCTAAGAGGGGGTAAACATGACCTGTTCTGCACTGAAAATATTTTAGGCAGAGATTGTAACTGAAAGAATAAGAGAGCTTTGTGTTTTATTTTAGGAATCATGGAGCACAGCGGCAGAATGAAGACAAGAAAATGCACGTCAGGCATACATTAATTTATTGAAAACAGAAATATGTGACAACTAAATATTAAACAAAGAGTGACAACAAACATGCAATGACAAGCAGATGAAGGAAATACAAACATCAATTTTCCATATTCATATTGTGTTCTCTCTGAATTTAACATTGCATCTTGGCAATATTCATAGATCTGTGGTTGGTAAAGTGGTTGAGGGGCTTTGAGGGCTCCAGGGGGTTCCCAGAAAAATGCAGAGTAACAGCCCTTTTTCACAGCAGCCATTTTGACATGAATAGCAGGTAAACACAGGTGTTACTAATGACATTAATGAAGGTTCTGTTCCATTTAGGTCTAACAGAGCCAAGGCCTTGGTGCTCTTCATGCTGGCTCACTGGAAAGACTCTGCTACACTTAAATGGAACAGAAACTTCATTAATGTCATTAGTCACACCTGTGTTTACCTGCTATTTCATGTCAAAATGGCTGCTGTGAAATAGGTCTAAACAGTCGCTGTAATTTAATTCACTGAAAAATTAATACACTTAGATAACGAATAAGAATGACTATGCTAAACATAGGTTTCGCTCTCACTGATGTCATATTGCCACATAGTGTACACACTCAAGCATCAGCAGTCTAAAGAATCAATACGCAAGTAACCATGCTGCCAGCAAACAGCCAGACCAACTGTGCAAACTGAAAACAATATATATCAGTTTGCATGGCACAGAAAACTAACAAGCCAGCCTATCATTATTCCAAGCAATCAATATATTAGTAATCAATACATTGCTACAAACACATCAGCAGCCATAGTATAGTACTGCCAACAACTCTAGTTAGATAGAATGTTGCGTAAGCTAACAGGCAAACATGACAATCAATAGCAAGCTAAATACCAACATTTTAGACAGGTCATGCTGATATAATGTCTTTGATGTCACATTAAGTTTAATGGAGTATTTTACATTATGGTATTGATACTGTTACTTACATTAGGATTTGGGCCATAGCACTGACATTTTTTTCTTTGCTGAAAAAGTAGGTGCTACACTGCAAACTGTTGGGTCTTTCAACTCTGTCAGAGCCATTTCCAGTTTTATTTTGATGCATTTTAATGCCTCTGTCAAGCTAGATACAGGCAGTTCGAACGTCCCTATCCTTTCCAAAGCACTTGCCATGGGACTCCAAACCATTTCTTAACATTCAAGCTAATTAAGCCTCTGTAGCTTCTATCCCTGATATCTCATATATTAAGAGCCACATTACTCAATGCAACAGACTCCTCTTCAATCTGAATTCCCCCATGTCATTTAGGACCACATCAGAACACTTCAAAACTTTTTACATGCTTCCTCATCTATGCAGAACATTTGGTTTGCTAGTTTAACAATGCACATGCTCTAGGAGCGTATCTATGTTCCCAGGGCCCTAACCCTCAATGTAAATTTTTTTTTTAACACACCATCTTCAAACACCAATTCAGATATTATTTACTCAACATGTACTATCAGATTATGCATTTTTGTTTATATAACAGTGGACATTATGGACATTATTCATCTTTTTATGTTGAGTAAACAGGGGATTGTGTATGTTGCTAATGTTTAATTTTATGTATGTGGCTAATGTCCATGCCAATGCTAATGCCAGCTTTAATGTTTTGTAATGTTAAAAAAAGGGGGGAAAAAATACATTGTGTGAATAACAAACATCATTTCAGATATTACTGATTTCCTCCAGTGGCATGGCTTTTCAAATATGACACATTGTGCACTGTCTCAATAGCAGATATAACATAGGAAGAGAACAATGAGTCCCAGGCCTGGTTGGTATCGCTGTGGTTACATGAGAAGCACATTAGACTGCTGAACCATGAGGACCCCCTTGAGTTTTTAATAATTTTTGGAACTCTGAAAAAAAAAAAAGTCAAAAGCCTTCCACAATAAGTTATGGCACAGAGCCTAAGGCATTAGCAAGGTCCAAAACTACCCCATGGAGCTCTCTCTTCTCCTGCTTGGCAGACTGAATTTGATGCCAAATCATGCTTGTGTGCTCTAAACTGTGACGGGCAGATTTGGACCCAAATATAGAGACTCAGAAGCAGAGGTATGATGTTAAATATTTTACTCAAGGTAAAGCAAAAACATCGACAAACCAGGCAAGGAAGAGCTCAGGTCAAGGATAGACATATAAATATAATACAAGAAAGGTAGGGATATCTGGCAAAGACAATCAGTATTAGTAGTAGTATCATACTACTTAAGACTACTCAAGTCCAGGTGGTACAAGGAGGAGTGTGACTGGGTTGATTTTAGACAGGAAGCAGGTGTGTTGTGGAGGGAAACACTGGAAATCCTAGTGGACAGGACAGGAACAGCACAACTTGGAGGACAAACACAAACATCACACAGTCAACGTGAGGGAAACGGCGTGGCAGATGAATGGACAAGACAATGGTGAAGATGGTGACAGAGGATTAACAGATCCTGTTAAAGGAATACTCCAATGTTTTGGGCAAAATGCCCCTTTTCCGACTTACTCAGACTGAGGCAAGATGTTCAATACCATTTTCACCTTTTTTTTAAAAAGACTTGTTTAAAAAAAAATGTGCACTTTGACGGAGCTAGGCTTATGACTCCTGTAGACTTCAAGTCTTTATGCTAAGCTAACACAAAATGCTAACAATAGGAACCGAACCAGTGGACGTACAGAGGTGAAAATGGTATCGAACATTTTGTCTCAGTCTGGGTAAGGCAGAAAGGGGTATTTTATTGGAGTAGACCTTTAAGCAGCCACTAAAGCAAGCCACATATTACCTCACCTATTGCTCTTTTTTTCTCTGACAGCCTCTGTGTCAGTACAGTAAAGAAAATCTTCCCTTTTACACTGGATGCATAGACAAATTTTTGCTTGATATTTGTCTTTGCTACTGAAAATCACTCCTGCTTCAAAGCCATAATCTGGGAATGAACTGTTCTCCATGCTAACTTCATGAGCTTTCACAAAAATCTCAATATGTCTTTTGATAGATGAGTCCATTTGGCCCCAGGGCTGATGAAGTCCATGTATGCCTTACTACATTTTGTACCTCTTTTGTGGTACATCATTTGCGGGGGCAGACATCCATCTGGCAGTCTATTTGCTTCCACCTTTTGGGATATCTGTGAGCAGCCCTATCTGCCTATACATTTCCTTATCTATATAAACCTTTTCTTAGTAGTCTTCTAAACTGCTTTAGTGCTTTGAGGCTGCCACACTCTTTACTAAGCAAATTTAAATGGGTCTTTGTAGAAAGCTATCCAAGCTTGTTCTTTCTTTCTTCTATGTTTGCTAAGATTTTCTGCTCTCCACAAAGCTGCCAACCCATTCTTCACGTTTCTATGCAGGACACTGATACCCTCTTTCTCACGCTCTGTCACCTTCCTCTATTGCTTTCCAAACCGCCTTCTTTCTTGGATGGGCCTGACAATCTCCTGCTGTTTGCTGGACTTAATTTGTTCTGAAACAATAGTGCTGTTTTTCTCATGAACTCCAATCCTTACTACCCTGTAATCATAAATAATATCCCCCATTTTCTCTAGCTTTTTCTTGACATTCCATTAAGTCTATCAACCCTTATAACTGTGTGTTAAAAGCTTCTTATTCACTCCTCTAAGCAGCCCTCTGGCATTGTTTTCTAAGTTTTTGCCTGCCCAGTGTGCTTTTCCTTTTCTTGGTTGGATGACATGGCTGACCTCACTGCCCCCAAGCCCTGCATTTCAATTGTGCCTGCTTCCTCAGTCACAAGGGTACTGATATCCTGCAAACTTTGGTTTGTTACCAGCCACTTGGGCTTCACCTGACTTGACTGGCTTCTTAAAGGAATACTGTAACATTTTGAATAAAATACCCTTTTTCCAACGTACCCAGAGTGAGACAAGACGTTCGATACCATTTTCACCTCTGTATGTCTATTGATTCGGTTCTGATGGTTATCATTTTGTCTTAGCTTAGCATAAAGACTTGAAGTCTATAGGAGTCCTTAGCCTAGCTAAAAACGAGAGCGCTCCTAAAAGGACTCTCTCTTTTTTTTTTTTTTTTAATTCCAAGATGTATATTTCAAATACATGATTGTGTAAATAAGACAGCTTCAGAGTTGCTGTAAGGTTTATTTTTTCCACTTTGACGGAGCTAGGCTAATGACTCCTGTAGATTTCAAGTCTTTATGTTAAGCTAACACGAAATGCACCTATCAGAACTGAACCAGTGGATGTACAGAGGTGAAAATGGTATCGAACATCTTGTTGCAGTATGGGTAAGTTGGAAAATGGGTATTTTATCCAAAATGTTGGAGTATTCCTTTCATACTGACTTCCTAAGAGCACCCTTTCTCAAGCATTACTTCCTCCCTTGATGTAAGGAATTTATAAAGAAGGAAGAGACATTATGTCACAGCAACAGCCAGTGGTGCCAGGCGTTGGCCCTGTTAACACTGATCGCAATGGGACGAGCATGGAGAATCCCAAACCACTAGAACTCTTCTGTTTGAACTTTTACAGGACAGAGATTCAACCATATAACAAAACACACTTTACATAATGTAGACTAGTGTTTTTTATCCAATGTGCACATTTGTTGTCCCTCTGACTGGTCTCCAAACATCAGGAGTTTGTGCAGCAGCTGCATAGAACCTGAACAGTCGTTAGCTAGCAATAATGAAACAAAGCTAATGTTAGCCACATGCACGTTTAAAATGTACAATCCCACATATCAAATAAGAGCTAGTTAGCAACAGACAAATGGTTCATAATTCCAACAACTGGCTGAGGCTCTAACCTGTTAAATAAGGCATATATGGTGAGGTGGCAAACCCATTCAAAATAATGACAACCGCACTGAATTTTTGCACACTTGGCACCAATTTCAAACTCAATGATGTATTGTCGCTTCCTTCTTTATAGGTGCTTTGCTTTGATGTAGTCTATTACAAAGCCCTTAAAGGAAAAATTCCACCCTCAGATCCTTTTACACTGTTACATATCATCAATCTGTGATGTTCAGTGTATTCCATTTTATGATGAAGTGCTGTAATCAGAGGACTGGTGTAGACTTGTTGCATTTAGCTGTCACTAGAGCATGTGCCTACATGGCAGGAATGAAATTAAATTGATATTGCATATTCTGTTGGGATTAATTTTTCAGACTTCAATAACTTGCAAACAAGTAAAACACGTTAATGAATAGAATTAATTAATGGAAGGGAGAGAAAATTTTACTACCACTTTCTCCAGTAAATGCTTGGGAAACCAACTGAAATTTGAATGTGTTCAGTAAAAAATGTTCTCTCAAATATTGAAACCAGTGGTTGTAAATTGTTCTTCCTCTTCCAGTAATCACAAATATATTTACCAATGTATTTCTACTTTTGAAGTGGGGAAAGTACTGAATATCCAATATCAAGCTAACCTCACTCTGGTGTTCAGGTGTCAGTTGACAGAGCCATAGAGGCTGTGAGAGGAAGCCATCATTTTAAGTCCCCCTTGATGTAGGCTGGAAATGGGTCAGGGCAATATGTTAAGCAGAGCTACGCATGTAGCTACATCCACATGATTAAGGTTAGGGTTATAGCTGAGGTAGAGCTTTCCCCTGTTGGCACATAGCACAATCATAGCATGTATTATGACAAATCACCAGATAGCTATGGCTGTTGCAGTCCTCTTTCCCAAATAACTAGCATTTTGCAGCAATATAAAAAGTACGTGAAATATGAACACTCACAAAAGTGATGTTAGCTGAAGTATTTTATCTCATGGAACAAATGTAGCATAGCTAGTAACGGTCTGTATAGCATAGACTTTTTTTTGGCATTTCTTGCAGGTGCCATTCATATTTTTCACATGGATTTTGAATTAGACATAGTGCAAACTTTCAGCATACAAAATTATGCAAGACTTTTGTTCTCTATAAAGGTAGCTGTAATGCCAGCTGTTGTTGCCAGTAGGGGGAAAATGAGTGAATATCTCTTTTTTGTTTTTTATTGATTCTGATTGCTGAACATTGGTGCAAAATGGTGCCCCTGTAAATGGGATTCTCGGCCTCAAATGTTTCTCTTTGCCTGGTTAAAGGTTTGAAATGAGGGACTGACACCAAAACCTGACATTTGCAGAGGAAATTTTAAACAGCTGAAAATGTTCTCCTATTAAACTCAATACCGCTCACTGCACTCAAGTACCCTTTGGTTCATGGCAAGTCCTTGCCTTTCCAGGAGTTTCCCTTTCAGAAGCAACAGCTCTACGCATTCACTGATGTCACCACCTTGGCAGAAGAGTTGGTGAAGCCCTGATGAATGGCTAACAGAGAACGTTCTGTTGTCACCGGAATTAAAGAAACTGAACAAAAGAATTCAGAGGATAACCTAGTAGCTCTTTTATTTAAAATAAAAAGGTTTTGGAAATAGACTTATCTGGCAGGTATGTGAGTTTGCCATGATGTCACTTAACAAAGTTGTTAACAGTATTGCAGATGATTAGCTGTACCATATAGTTAAGTGTGCTGGTTTTGCATACACCGTGTGGTGG
>OMKZ01022568.1:0-13015 GCA_900302535.1 Neoniphon sammara | reverse complement strand
GGTCGCACCACAATTTAAGTTGCAATTTGTGAAGTCTTCAGTGCTGCTAACCGTCTCGAACAGAAGTACAGTGCAGGTGTTCTAGAGTTAAGCCTGTCTGAGCTAGACCTGACTTAACAGATGTCCCCCTAAATCTGTCCACACACACACACACACACACACACACACACACACACACACACACATGCACGCAGAAAAATTAGTTTACCCGTGGCTGGAAATCAAAGAGGGCCTGACATTCAAGCGGATTGGTTATTCGAGACACATCCAGCTGTAGTGATGGCGACATGAACAAATCCAGGGACAAAGATCAACAAATCCTCAGACATGGCCTTGTTTAAATCATGGAAATTTTATTTAGAACAGATACCCAGCCACATTCTCCAAATGATTTAGTGAATGTGAAAAAAATGCCCTCACATACAAATGAGTGAATACACGCAGTCTGGCTTCCAGACTTGCCTCTGGACGTTTTCAAATGATTCATCAAGCAAAGTAGCCTGAAAAAGAAAAATAAAATTTATCGCTGGGTGTCAACATTCATCAGCCTGTGTGTTTGTGCTCGCCAGAGGGGTTTATAAGCATGCTTCACTTAATTCTGAGGGGAGCTGCGACCCATAAAGATCAACCCTCATGTTCTGTTTGGGGTCCTGGAGATCCTGGACCATCTTTACCAGCTCAACCTAACGTACCGAACACGTTTTCATCGACTTGAAACTTCATAACTTCTCCCAGGACGGGCGATTGCATTCTTTCTGCAGTGATTCTGATTGCTTGTGGTGGAATTGATCCCAATTCCAGGCATAGGTGAGCGGGAGGAGGGGCGTACCTCAAAATACTGCATACATTTTCCCATATTCCAAGTATGTGATGTATATATAATGTGTGCACTTGCAGTGATGAGTTTGGAGTTGAGAATGCAGCTGGAGTCAATTCCAAATCCATTTATTTTTAGAATCGATTCTCAGTGATAGAATCAAGAATTGACTCTTTGGAGTCGATTCCTCATCCCTTACAAAAATGATTTTGACTTGATGACATGTTTCTGAAGTTGTCAAGTTTTGTTTTGTATCTTAGAGACCCCGACTATAAATTATGATTAAACGCAATGGATTTTCATATATTTTGAATCCTTGACTGCTGTTGAAGATGTGTTGAGGATCGATAAATACACAAAACTTTGCATAACCCCCAACTTCTAATTCTTTATGGTCAATTACATTTTTCGTCACCTTTTTGAGATGCACAAGCACAGTTTGGAGCAAAAGTGAGACCATTATCTGTTTACTTTTTTTGATAAAGCTGTAAGTGAGAAAAAAATGTTTGATTACGAGATGATTATTATTTTTACTTGTATAGCGTTGGGCTCTAAATGAAGGAGTAAAGGGGATTTCAACATAACAGGTTAAGAACAGCAGCACCGCTTACAGAGACTGACTGAGAGGAGGAGATCAGGCAGGGAACAAAGAAAAGTAAAATAAGGGAAGATACACTGAGAGAAAAGCGAAAGCAAAATTTTCATGAATCATATTTTCTCTAAGCTCCAAACCAGCCTTGCTAGCTAATACAACCACTAACTCGCTAACCGCCAAGTCCACACCCTAAAAATAAAAAAAAACACAAATAAACAGACGACGGCTATGGCAACAAGGGAAAGGGATTGTGGGAACCAGAGCGGAGAGGCACGGTGGATCAAGCAAACTGAAAAGATTCGACTGATGCCAAGAGATGGCGCGGTGGTTTAGACCCCAGCCTCTGGAGCCATGTTCACCCCCGCCGGTCTGGGATCGGATCCCACCAGAAACTTCACTCTGGTGTCTTGCCCTGATTTGTAGCCTCGTAATCCTGCATACTGCCTCTAATTTTCTCCTGTCCTCGCTAACCCTCACATGCACCCTTTTAATGCACACACATTGCAGATAAAGGCTCACATCCTGGTTATTTAGGATGAGCTGTTTGTATGTCCTGTCCATGGATCTCCTTGCATGCAAGAATAAAATGAATATTTGCAATAATTTAACCATGGGAACTGAGCTTGCATGGATCGCAAAAATCCAACAATAAACGGCAAAAAAATGAAAAGGCACATCCCAGCTGATCAAATACATCATCGTTTTCAGGTTTCTTACTGTATGTCTGGAATGAGAGATATCTAGGTTAATACAGACAGGATATGATGTTTACACGTGCTGACTCCAAAACAGAGTAATTGAGTGTCCCACATAATACGAGGATACTGGTGTGCATGTAAACGCATTCACACATGTAATGAAAGGTTCAGCATGAACTCCGGTCCAACGATCTGTCAAATGCAAGCCAAGAGGCAGCAGAGAGAGAGGGGGAGAGGAGAGGAGAGGAGGGAGAGAAGGAGAGGAGAGGAGAGGGATGGAAGGAGAAGAAAGAAAGCAGCAAGAGAAGGAGAGTTAGGAGGGAGGATGAAAAAAAAAAGAAAGCTCACTTAAAAACCACAAAATGGGCCCCGGGGGGAAAATCCCGAGATTCCTCAGACTCCAGCAACGATTTGAGGGATCAATGTCACCACCGCACATCAAATACATCTGTTGGAGACATTCCACTGTCAACACCTCACAAATACACTGCTGCATATCTTCTTTTCCTTTATCTTTATTAAGACCAGGAATGTGCAAATAGGGCAGTGTTGTAATACTCAAAGTCCTGGCCTTGGATTTTGATGACGTATGACTTCATTTTTGATGATTCAGGCTTGGACTCGGACTTGTACGGTGAGCACTTGGACTTAAACTTGGGACTTGATTGCCTTAAATACAGACATCGTTTCAGCATTATTCTAAATTTGTGACTGATCATCGGGTTGGTTATGTAGACTTAGACTATGTACGTTTATTTTAATGCACAACCACAGATAGGCTGATCACATGCAGTGCCTGGGAGTGAGAACTGTCCACTTTAGTCAAATGAAATGTCTGGGATCCACGACTTATCCACACAGACAACTGAGCCTCTAATGTGACAGTTCTCTTCATTTGCTCTGGCTTGGATCACTTGAACTCAAACTGGTTCCTTGGACTGGGACTCCAGGACTTGCGACTCGACGTGATCTTAGTGAGTTGGACTAAGATCTCAACAAATTGAGAACTCAACTTTTACTTAAGATCTGATGACTTGATTTTGTTGACTGCGAGTGTTTTTCAGACTGGGTTGGTTAAAAATGTGTCATCACTAGCCAGAATTTCAATGCAACCCAATTGGCTTGTTGAGAGTTTTTTTATGCACAGTATTCTGTCATCTTTCCGTGACTCTTGTGAAACTCCAACAAAATATGTTTATCAACTACATGCTTAACAAGTTCAAAGGATGACCGCCTTGACAGACTTGCCAACAAATGGCATTTTTGCTCCTGTAACACAAATTTGAAGAGTTCAAATGTATTTACAAAACACTTCTGCTAACATGCCATGTAAATTTCTCACCTTGTGTCCATCTAGAAAGAACTTAAATTATACATCATGTTACAGCCGATTCGAAGTTCCTTTTTATTTATTCAAGCAGACTCATAAATAATTGTACATCTTGTCACCCTGGATACAGTCGCTGTGAGCTGAACTGGGTATCACTACATCCTACATACAGGATTCCTTTACATATCACAGACCTACAGTCCAGCGAAGAGATTGCTATGTCGAAATCAGTGGTGTTGAGTACATACATGTGCAATGAACGTGAATTTGTAACTAACCTGTTTCCTGTCACTTCCCACCATCCGATTAGAAATGGCATTAAAGGTTTAGCTGGGGTTTGCTGAGGTGGGGTTGTATGAGGTACTTATCCATCGCCAGTGTCTTACCTGCAGTAGATGCTAGTCGGCGCGAACCCACTTTGGAGAAGCAGGCAGGAGAACCGACACAGAAACTAAGCAACGTACAGCTGTGGATGGAGGCAGCGACAAAATGTATTTTAGCCACCTAAAAAAAGATGCTGTCAGAAAAAAGGCCTTTTTTTTTTAGATGGATAAAATATATCTTGTCACTGCTCCCCTCCACAGCAGGACAATGCTTGAGTTGAGTTGAGTTGAGTACTTTTTATTTTAGCTTCTGTGTCGGTTCTCCTGCCTGCTTCTCCAAACTGGGGGCACGCCAACTGGCTACTACTGTAAGACCCTGACTATGGATAAGTACCTCACACAACCCCACCTCAACAAACCCCGACTAACCCTTTAAAAACAATCAATCAGTTCATGTGACGCAACTAAGCAAAATAAGACTTTTGAGAACTGACTCTTTTCTTTTAATATGATTCAGCTTCACCATAACTTTGCAAAACAAAGCTTGTATTGTAAAACTGCACCCACCTTATTAGCCCAGATCATGACGTGGGCCTGCAGTAGAAATAAATGACACGCTGTTTTCTGGTGTCAGGGAAGAGCTCTTTTCTTTCTGCACATGAAGTGACCAATCAAAACTCGAGGGTCAAACACAAAGTGTCTAAAACTGGACTCGCCAAGGACAGATCTTTCGCCTCTCTCATCTCTTTGGTATGAAGCATCACAGACCACTGGGACGGTGCTGTGTGCTGATGTCACCTTACATGATTTCTGCATATTGAAGACCTTCAATTTTCTCACGCTTCCTCGAGAAACTCGCCTCAACGTGAGAAACTGCCTGCTGCCGCTTTAACTGATGATGACGGTCTTTCCTTTAAATCACATGTTGAGGGTTATGCTTTTCATTTAAGTGGAGAGGAAGGCGAGTTGCCACTGCTTTTATACATTCGCCTGATTACAGAGAAGTGTTACAAATGCATGCCTTTTATATCGACAGTATTTCCCCATGTTCAATCCCTACATTTATGATTATGAAATGATGAATTCAGAGATTGTAATGAGCTGCCGGCTGGCTCGCACGCTCTGTCTGTTCGACACCAGATGATAAATTCTAATTGAGAGGTCCTGGAGTCGTGAGCGTGGCCCAGATGACAGAAAGAGATGCAACTGTAAGTGACGCTTTAAAGATCTGAAGAATGACAGACTTAAATCACCAGCCCATGACGGCAACGCTGCTCCGCCATTGCCCTCAGAAACTGCAGAGTTGCCAAGAGTGAGACACACACACACACACACACACACACACAGATCTACTCTTATCTTCTGAAGCCTGCAGGGAACGATTAAAAGTGTCAGGGGCGTGCACACAGACACACACATATTGACACTGAAATTACCAGAGGTGGTGATCTGATATGAGAGACGTATGTGATTATTACAGATGAGACCTCAATGGAAAATCTAGCTGCATTCCTGTGGAGTCATTTCCATAGTTCTCCTGCACCCACACACTCACACACAGATACACAAATATACATACACACACCTAAGGCACACAGATCAAGCACCAGCTCTGGAACCAAAATGCTGTGGTTTGACTGAACCTGGGAAAATTGGTTTCTGTCTCTCTTTCTCTGTTCTGTAAAGTCTTCTTCGCCCCCTCATGACAATTTTCGCTCTCCTTCACCCTTTCTCTGTCTTTGTGGAGTGGGAGCGGCTGATGTAAAACAGATACCAATGTGTTATGAAAAAAAATCAAAACAATGGGCGTGGCTGTCTTCAGCGGCTCATGCTGCAGGTCAAGCCTGGACACTTTGGCTCCTGATACGATGCTGCCCTCTTCTGGTGACATTCAGCTGTTACAGCCCTAAACACCGACACAAGTCAGAGCTAATTCCTCAGTCTCACTTTGTTCATGAAGCTGCAAAACACAAATGTCTTTAAATAAATTGGCAACCCAATTTCACACAATCAATACACTTTCACATTACATTATTTCTTCTATGTCAACTGAAAATGGAAGCTGCAATACTAAGTGACAAAGGATGGATAATATAAATCTCAAACTTTCAGTTATTGATTTAAATTAAGTTGTGCTCTAGGACACTGATATAAAAATATAACAAACACAAGATTAAAACATGAAGTTAAAATAATAACTCATTTTTTGTGTATTGTAACAATTTCTAGTAAATTAAACTTTAGTAAAATTAAACAATCCCTCATGTTGCTGAGGATCCTGCAGAAGCTCCCCCAGGACCCCTGGGGGTCCCCGGAGATCACTTTGAAAACCACTGGAACAGCCCGAGCCGCTGAATCCAAATAAACCATCTAAATGCCACCATATTCCACCTCACAGCCAGTGCATGGAGGATGAATTGGATTTAAAGATCCGTGTTTTCTGTGTGATGGAAAAGAAACATGCATGGTGTCTGGAAAGAAATACTGACACACAGGACAGCGAGGGTCGTGATGTTTTGTTAATTTACTGATACACAGAGTGATGCATAAAGCCCATTGCCTATCATATATTTTGCACTGACACCTCTATTTAAGCTTTCAAAACAACTCTCTCTCTCTCTCTCTCTCTCTCTCTCTCTATATATATATATATATATATCACTGTCAACAAAACATGCTTATTGTACATCTTATTTAAAGCGATTTTGATGCTGATTCTCATAAAATCTGGACGTGTATCTGCTTTTTCATGTTCTCTCACACTTTATCTCCTGTCCTGTGCCTTCTCATCCTCTCTCTCTCTCTCTCTCTCTCTCTGAAATGCTCTCTCTCTCATTCTCTTTTACTTGCTCATCTCTCTCATCTTCCCCTCTCTCCCCCCTCACACACACACACACACACACACAAAAACAAACTCAGACATTTGTAAGTGAAGTGGGTCAGAGGGCGGAGGAGATGAATGGACGGCTGAATGGCAGGATGGATAGATGAATGGACGGCTGGATGGATGAATGAATGGGTGGATGGATGGATAGCAGAGAAAAGAAGATGTAAAGAGGTCAGAGAGGCGCAGACTGGCTGGACTCCAACACACGGCAAGTCCAGCATCTCCTCTGGCCCGCCAACCGAAACTTCAGCCTGAAACACAATGATGATGGCAGGCTGATGATCCTGCAGCCCCGAGTGTCTGAGACTCCTGAATCTCCTGTATGCAGGCTTGTGCTTGCTCAAAAATATTATCTTTCTGATGTGTCGCGGATCGAATGAAAAAGCTTGGAAATCTGTCTCAGGTTAAGTATTGAAACTGGAATTAAAAAGGAAAACGGCATTGTGATCGCAAAAATCTTAAGTCATTTAGTCTCATATTCAGTGTTATAATCTTGTTTTTCTAAATAATCTGTGAGATCATCTGGGATGAGATAATCCCACTTGTTTCCAATGCTAAACAACTTGTTTCCAGAATTTTCTTGAACTCATTTTCTTGATCCTGGGGGCTGATCTGCCTTATTCTGCCTCGTCTTTAGCTGTTCCCAGAAAAACAACCTGAAATCTGTGAAACTGCACTGAAAATAAATGGGATTATCTCATCCCACTGTCTGATTTTTTCACTTCTTGTAAGAAAAACAAGATAAGATGGATTTTTTTTGTAATGTGCACCAAATAATACCATTCTTTAACTGTCAAATATCATAAAGTTTAAACAGTTTTTCTATTGCATACATAAGATCTGATCTGGATTACCTGATGGGATTAAACAAATCTGAGCTCTTTGTGTGAGATCTGGTTTGGATGCTGAGGATAAATAGGTGGGTGTTTAAGTATTTCATTTGGGTTATCATGTGAACGCCTCTAATCATGCAATATTTTACTGAATGAGCCCAGTGACACCTTTGGAGACACAACAACAAGTTTTGGACATCCCAGAACCTTTGTTATATCTCTAGACCAGCATTCAGCACCCATCAGACCTGAACCCATCCACACCATGCTTACAGTCCACTGACATGTATGGCTTGGATGTAATCTAGCCTCTAATTTCCACACTCACAATCAATCTGAACAACAACAGAAAAGCCCGCTCAGCAGCTCAGAAACCACATCAAACCATCTATCTGAGGCTGATGAGACCACGGACCGACTAAACAAGATAAAAGTCACCCTGCACTGCAGCAGCCAATCAGCTTCTTCAGAGGTCACTGTACCTCTTAATGGTGGGAGTGTCCTGCATCCCCCGGGGTTCAGGAAAAGCTACGGAAACACACGTGCCAATCGAAAATCTGCTTACAAGGCTGAGGAACATCCCAGAAATGACGGCAACTGCAAACCATTTTACAACGATGTCTTAACAAAAGAAACAACAAAAAAAACTGCATGTGTGACTAATGCATGGTCATGTGCTGTCATGAAGATGAGGTACAGCACACTGTAATTATTACTGAAGATAATGACTATCTTAAGATATTTTATTAGAAAATGCTCAAATTATTGAGGGTGCTCTCCTCTGCATTTTGAAACATTTAATGATTATGTTATCACAATATCACAAATGGTGGCATTTATACACAGTACAGAGCTTTTTTGAAATGAAGAAATCATTTTGAAATGAAACCATTCATTTAAAGAAAATCCTACACTGCTATCTTAAAACTTAAGTAGAAGAGAAAAAGCAGTCGTACTGATACACACATATGTGCGTGTGTGTGTGTGTGTGTGTGTGTGTGTGTGTGTGTGTGTAGGATGTCTGCTTGGCCTGTTTCATGTGGTTGATGGAGTATCAATGGAGAACCGTCTCCAGCACACCAAAACATTCCTTATAGGGATGGATAGAAGTTTGTGTGTGTGTGTTTGTGTGTATGTGTGTGTGCGCGCCTATTTTTCTTGTTAGCAGTGCAAGTTGCCAATCTAATCACCATGAGAAAGACTCTGGAACGTTCCAAACGAACTCTCTAACCTTCACAACCCTGTCACCCCCCTCCCTGGCAACTACTCAGACACACATAAACACACATAAATGTGCACGCATGAGCGCATGAGCGTGCACGCACACACACACACACACACACACACACACACACACACACACACACACACACACACACACGCTGAAGAAGAACTGGGTAGTTAGCCAGTGATAGCCACCATGACTGAAAAGACAAAGAAAAGAGCGCCACCTACAGAAACTCAAACTCCATCAACAGAAAATCCAAGCAGAAAGTACCGCCCACACTGCCTGATTGACAGGTGATCTCTGGGAAGTGCAGTGCAACGCCACAGGAAGGAGTGCTCAGCAGCAAAGGTGGAGACAAAATAAAACCAAGATCTGGATTATCACTTCAACCTAACTCTAACGCCAGCACGACTCCTACACTCCCAACCGTTATAAAATCCCTTTTCCTCATGTTTCTGAAGATTTTAAAATCATACACACACCTTTCTACCACGTCTTGGCCACTCCAGCAGGTGTGCTGCTCAACCTCCATCTCACTCTCACACAGCATCTCCGGCAGCTCTGAGAAAAACCACTGGTACCGCTGGATAGAGCCCTGAAACTCCCTGAGAGAGAGAGAGGGAGACAGAGAGAGAGAGAGAGAGAGAGCGAGAGAGAGACACGGTTGTGCAAATTTGAATGCTTGCCCTTCGAAACAGTAGCGCCAACGATCTACCTTACACTTTTATTTGTTCCAATTTGGAGTTGTCAGGTTCAATTCTCTGTGAAATCCCTCCTGATAGACTGGTGAGTTAGGCACCGAAAACACCAGAGGGGAGAATAATGAACTACAGAAACAGGCTCATGACGGCCACGGAGCAGTGATTTATTCAATGAAAATCCAATACAAGGTTTTCATTTTCTCAAAACCACATTTTTTTGGCACTGACTACACGCTTTAGTGCTAAAAGACTCAAGAGAAAAATCTGATTATTCAATAGCAGAAATATCACAGAAAATTGCACATTCACAGAAGCTGTTTGAGATGAATCTACAATTACTATTAGAGACAGTTGGGGTGCATTTGCCTACATATTTCATTTGCCCAGTGTTTGCATCATTCCCGCTGATGTTTTCAGTGTACAGCTCAGTGAGTTTGCTCCTTGATTATCAATAAACACACTTCTGTTGGTCTCATTTTAATGCAAAGTAGAACTGATGGAGTCAATCTGAGCTTACCTGGAGAGTTTTTTCAGGCTGCGGGACTTATCATGTCTGGAACCTTTAAGAGGGAACGACCTAGTGGGACACACACAAACATGCACACACAAATGATTTATCAGTGCATGTAAATAAATGGCAAGGAGGAACGGCATGTGGAGTAAGTTCCTAAAATCAAACTGCAACAGAGTCTTTGTTTTGTCTCCCTTTCCCTGTCCAAACTTGCTGTTATATCAAATATAAATACAGTAACAAGCATGCACACACACACACACACACACACACACACACACCTAATGGATTGCAGCTGGAGGTCCTGACGTACAGCAGGGACTAGAGGGGGACGCGGAGTCAAGGGTGACATCACCGAGGTTGCTGATGTCATCACAGGGGTCACAGAGGTCACGACAGGGGAGGAGGCGGGATGCAGGCTGGGCATCATGGGAGCACCCATCTGAGGACCGCACACCTTCTCTACCTGAGAGACAGACAGGCAAGGAGGGGCTCAGTGCTGATATAGGCCATCAGCTGATCAAGTGACTGTTTTTCAAAAGTGTCATCATTTATATTCATCCTCCTGCTGAACGGCGCTCCGGAAGAAGGATGAGAGCTGCTAACAGCCCATAATAACAGCCAGTCTGTATGCTGACAAGGTGAAAAAGCTATGCAAAGGGAATAGAGGAACTGGAATAAACTTCTGTAGTACTTCTGTAGAAAAAAATGTTCTTGTGAATGAAATTATTAGCTTTACCAACAAATCCCGGCCCACTTAGAATGCTAAAATGCAAAAAATGGCATCACTTGTTTACAATAATTGTACTAATGCCTCATAATTAACGTGCTAATGATTTATGGATGTTAAAATGCTTCACACAGCACCGATACCCTGCTGCAGTTTTGGTGATACAAGCGATGAATGAAAACCTTGCTGAAACAGTCAATGAAGTCCTGTTTTCTTATTTGCTGCAGCGGTGTCCAATTTTGTGTGTGTGCTTGTGTGTTTTTGTTTACCTCTGAGGAATCTACTCTAAGTCCACAATGTTCTCGAGAAGTTGGATGGCTACTCTATCGCTTTCTCCAGCATTGTGTGCATTTATGTGTGTATGTGTATGAGTGTGTGCGCCGTCTGTTTGTCCTGAGATTAGCCACAGAAACTTTCTCATCACTCGGCCCCCTGTTGCATTCTGGGTATTGGTTGTCCAGCCAACCAGAGTCTTTGCCTGGCACTGGATTTGTATTCACACATATATACACACACACACACACACACACACACACACACACAGACTGAGGGGAACCCCAGATTCTCTATAAAGAAAGAATCTGTTTTTAGCCCATCTAGGTACAAAGCGTTGGTGAAGAGATCCAAGTGCCACGCTGAAAGAAAACCCGAGGCCTTCCTCAGTCTGTCTCCAAAATTAAAATGGCTTTATTATTGCAGCATATAAGTAAGGATCCTTTAGGAATCAATTACTGATCCTGATAAGAGATATTTTAAGACAACATGTAAGTGATGTAATTTCAAATATCCCAGATATAACAAAATGAAGATTTCTAAGATCCAATTAAATTCAAAGAAGAAATCTTTAAGTGATTCTTATTCAGCAGACCCTTAAACAGCCACCTTTTAACCATTTTTTGATTTTCAAACTTATTTATCAAAATCCCCAAACCTAACCGTTATTCAATCCATCTAGTAGATACAACAAACAACTTTGGACAACATTTTCTCCACATTTCTCCATTTCATGGATCTGTCGATCATCCTCTTTCACACATCTTTATGTCCAATTCCAAACATGATCCATCTGTCTCTCCATCCGCCCATGTTTCTGTCATCTCTCCCTCGCCCCCTCCCTCCTTCCCTCCCTCTCCTCTGCTCACTGTTGCTGTGATTCGGGGTCCGTGCAGCTGAGCGTGCAGTATGGCATCATTCACGTGGTTTCGGACCGCCAACAGCGCCAACTCCATGCTGTTGTGGCTGCTGCTCGTCGCCAGAGCAGCTGCTAACCGCTGGAGCAGTACCACCAAACTCCCCCAGGGGGCGCCCAGCTCTGACACACCCACCTAGAGAGGAAACGGAGGGGGGAAGAGAAGGGATGGGATGACGGCAGAGGGCGCGGGGATTTGATGAGGAGAGGTTAAGAAGTGACAGGGATGAGGAAACAAGCAGGGAGAAAGGGAAGGAGGAAAGACAAAGGGAGGTAAAGGCACTTATTCTGTGACATGAAAGTTGTTTCCGGAAAGAAAATAGGTTTAAAAGGCAATATCAATACATCTTATTAAATTAAATTAACTGTCATACCTTGGTATATTACCACAAACAAATTAGGACATGCTTGAGATGACTGGTAGCTTCTATCTCACACCAGTGTCACTGTTAAACTTCTTTCTCTCATAAACCCCAGTGCCTCCTGTCACAAATAGGATGCTGCCAATTGGCAATACAATAAAAGACATTCCCATGAATGTTACAAGCCTCTCAGCAGAAAGCCTGTCACACAGATGGACACTAACACTCCCAAGCATCCCATGCATCTGAACCAGCATCAAGAGTTTCCACATTATCTATGCAAGTATCCTCCGTGCTGCCTGACATGGTTTCTGAGGAACTGGCTTGTACTGAGAGCGGGTATTAGCACTTAAGACTGGCTTAAGATCAGTCTCTGTGTAGGCACACACATATGGTCTGGAAAGACTAACATCACACCTTTGTTTAGAGGATTTTTTTTGCAGATTTCCAAGCTCTAAATCTGGAAGCAGCTCTGAGGTATTGAACACAAAAACAAAAGCATTTTCACAATGATACATAACTCAGAGAGACAAAAATGAACTTAATCTACTTTGTCGGCTTTGGAACAAATGAGGTAATGATTAGGGTTTTGAGGTTATAATTTCAATATAAAATTTCAGTGGCAATGGACAGATGTCTTGCCAGCATCATCAATGCAGAGGCACACACACGCACACATACACACACACACACACACACACACACACACACACACACACACACACACACGAGCACACACACACTTGCCATACATCATTTGAAGTATACAAGAACCAGGCTTTAATCAGTTTCATTATATAGGAGCATAATG
>OMKZ01022565.1:0-17612 GCA_900302535.1 Neoniphon sammara | reverse complement strand
AAGGTCATCAAACTTTTAATCAATGCAGTGAATAAGTAATGGTGCATCCCTGTGTGTGTGTGTGTGTGCGCGCACGCACGCATGTGAGCCCTGAGTAATAGCAGTCAGTGACATAGGCCAGTGGTTTTTCAATCCCAGTCCTGCTGTTTTCATTTCTAGCCATCTAATTACAGGCTGATTTGCACCTGGGAGGCCAGGTGAATGCAATTAAATGCAATTAACTACCTGGTAGGATAGAAAACCAGCAGTACTCTGGAGCCTTGTTTCATTTTTCATTAGTCAATTAACTTGGCACTTGGTGATATGACGCACCATACATCATGAAATTGTCCATTTAGCAGGGGGCAGAGCTCAAGGGTGAGGAGAGCAGATTGGCAGAATTAAGAGTATCTGAAAGGGAATGCAATGCACTGGGGCAGGCTGAATAAATAATTGACTATAATAACAGAGCAATAAGCAATGAAACACAGCAAATGAGTTAATTTCATGAATAAGTCTAATAAAATAGAATAGAAAAGACTAAACTTTCTAAATGTGTGCTTGCTTCACGTTGAAAAGGTATAGTTGAAGTGTTTTTAAGCAGTACTTTATGTAGCTGAAGCAGTAGTGGAAGCAGTCCTTTAAAGAGATGAAGATGCAACTGAAGCAACACTTAAAGCAGCTGTATTTTAAGAAGTTTAAGCAGTTGTTGAAGAAAATGAATGAGTTTTTGAAGTAGTTGAGGTAGTAACTGAAGTAGATGAAGCAGTAGGAGGGTGTGAAACTTCAAGAGGCACTGCATGAAGTATTTGAAGCAGTACAGCTATTGAAGCTGTAGTTGTAGCCTAGCGCCATAGTAATCAATACAGTGAATACAATGTAAGAATTTATTACTAAAAAATTTATTGTAACATGTAAAGTGTGCATGTGTGTGTGTGCATGGGTGTATGTCTGTGTGTGTGTAAACCAGAAAGGAGGGGAATGAGAGATGTGCCCAGAGCTCAATATTCCACAATGTGTTTAAATAAAAAGTTGAAAAACACTATAAAAGCTTAACTGTGATACCTCCAAAAGGACTACAGGTATTAAAATGCTGAATATAAAAGTTTAGTTCCACAACTGGTGACCTTGAGACCTTTGACCCAGCAGCAGCCAGGTTAAACACAGGTGAATGAAGGATCTGTTCTAACAAAGCAAGAGCTCTGCTATTGCCCATGCTGGCTCACTGGAAAGGCTCTGGTCCACTTAAATGGAAGGGAACCTTAATTAATGTCATTAGTAACACCTGTGTTTGCCCTTGTTTCTAGCAGAAAGCATGAAAGAGTAGTAAGATATCAATACAGGCTGGGTTTAAACATGGAGTCCCATCACAAAAATGGACAAAGTTAAATAATTTAGAAGTATAAAGGATATCAAAAGTTGAACTACAATGTTAATGTACCAAGTAAGCTAAACATTTTTCAAGTGGAATGGGGTTTCTAGCTGAAAGTATGAAAGAGCAGTGAGAGTTGAAAAATGGCTGAAAACCACTGAAAATGAATGGATTTAATAGGGCTGAAAGAACTGCCTGTGAACTCCCTGTAAACAAAAGCTCACTGCTTATAAATTTTGAGTCATATTGCTTCAAAAATGGCATGGCTAGAGAAAGGAGAAAAAAGACCCACATTTTAATAGCAATTATGAGCACGTTTGAATTTTGGGGGTCTAAACAAAACAAAACAAAAAAAAAAAAACAAAACAAAACAAAAAACACATTTATTTAAAAAGAAAGCAGAGTTCATTAGTGTATATGTGCTTTTAGAGTGGGTGATGTCACTCTGAAATCACTCTGTTCAAAGTTTGAAGTTCCTGAAGTTAAATATTTTAAAAAGTATAAGATATAAAAAAAAGGAAAACACAAACAATGTAAAAATAAACATTTGAAAAGCTGAACTGAGCTTCTACAAGAAAGTATGGAAGAACAGAAAATGTTGAATCAGCTGAAAATCGTTGAAAACTATTGGATTAAATAGGGCCAAAATCATGAGAAAAAAATTAATTAAATAATAATAAATAAAAATTAATTAGGAACACTGAATAATATTAAAATCTGTTTGGAGCAAATGAAGTCAGAACAAGCTGAACATTTTAAAGTTTGAACGGTGTTGATATCTTAAGGCGGCTACAGACTGTGCGACAACAGCGCTCTTATAAGATCACTCCATGTCACATTGTACGAGATGAGTCTCCTATAATCTTGACTGCGGTACGTGTCAGACTGGAAGATTTCAAGTTTGCGGCATGCCAGACTGCGCGACTGATCTACCTGGCCAGTCGTCACGATAAAGCTCAGTGATGCACAAAAACCCGGATCTGCTCCAGACGTCCACCCCCTGCTTTCAGACCACGCTGTTAAGCAGGCCGTACACTTTATATATTTTATGCTTCCCACCTGAGTGCGTGTCGGCATAGGGCTGCATGCTCCCTCCGGCGGAGCGGAGCGAAGAGGTCTCACTCCCTCTCTGTTCCATGTACAAAAAATATAAAACCACTTTTAATAACCCCTTGAATTTTATTTTCCTTGAAACTCATCGTCAATACTGTTTACTGTGCACGATGAAGTTCGGGCGGGGGAGGAAACCTGTTCCGATTGGTTGTTTGTAGACGTGGATTGTAGCAGGAGTCACACTGTCCCATTGTGGACACAAATTTCTGACAGTGTCAGAAGTTTGACTCAGCCTATCTTTGGTCGTAGTCCGCCCATATCGCCTGTCGCTGAACGAGCCACACGGTGCGTTCTAGGACCGCCGATTTGAGCCCAAAATGAAAGATTCTGTCACGTTTTGCCACGTTATGTCAAGTTGCGATATCGTGGGGAAAATGCACAGTCTGTAGAGGCCTTTAAACGCTGGAGAAGTAGTTAGAGGGCAAAAATTAGGTGAAAGAAATAGAAGTCGCAAAATAAAGAAGTCTCTGAGAGTGTATACTGTGCTGCTTCGCTGAAGCAGGCACACAACAAGTGTACTTACTCTCTCATAAATTTTGTTCTGCCATGCTGGTCATGCACAAGAAATGACAAACAATCTCTATGTATCATAAACACTATGCCATTGTTGACTCCTTCTCTCAGGTCTTGAAGATAAGTGATCTCAGAGATTGAGTTTCACCTAAAGTTCACCTAAGTTATCACAGTAATGGAACATCAAAGTGCCAAGGGGAAGTAAACAAGGGCTGGTTAAAATAACTAATTAAACAGGGCCTAGGTACCCAAGACCAAGACTAAAAACGATCAGCAGCTGCCTAGGGCACTGTAGGTATGGGTGGCATGTAATGTTTTCTTTTTCCTCAATTAAGCTCCCATGTGGCTGACTCAGGGACCACCTCTCACAGTAGTACTCAACTGAGGGTTGAGAGAGAGAGACAGAGCAAACAAATGGATGAACAGGCCAACAAAAGCACTGAAGGCTTACAGACACAAGCATCCATATCAGTGCCCAGGTTAATAAGTAATAGAGCTGCACAATGCCTCATTTGCAGAGAGACTGAGTAATTCTTTGGGAGAACTAGTGGTAACTGGGGGCAACACAAAACTCATCACAGAAAGCCAGATTACATTGCAATTAAGCTTCACAGCACATGAAGAGGTCAATACTATCAGGAACACAGTTCAGGAAAAAAAAAACAGTGATAAACTTAAGATAGACGTATGTATCATTCTGAATGGCAGTTCAATGTTAAAAACTTGCCAGCCATGCAGCTGAAATTTATTAAATTTCAGTTTTCACGTTTTAGTAAAGTAAGTCATAACATTTTCTGTTTTTTTGCCTCCACTGTCGATTGTAAGGCAGCCCTACCTCCCAGACTTATGGTTATGGTTAGGGTAAGGGTTACAAAGCTGCCTTACAGGCAACTTTCGGGGCAAAAAACACAGAAAAGTAAGTCATAATAGCTTTATTGTTCACCTAGTTAATGGCATTCAAGATTACAGGCTGCATAATGACAGGCTGCACAATTATAGGCTGCTAACACAAATGGAAGTTGGGGCCTTGTTTCTTTGAGCTGACATGACAGCTTAGCTCTCTGAATATCCTGCATAGGTGCAAGGGAAATTCAGGGGTGTATTTGCATGTCATGTCAGTTCACAAGATTGTGTATACTAAGCCAGACTGATTAGAGACCACCACTCTGTGTGTGTGTGTGTGTGTGTGTGTGTGTGTGTGTATTACCTTGGTGGCCTGCAGGTCGACGGTCTCCAGAAAGAGTTGTCGACTCAGCTCTTCCAGAGCATCAACCTCCTGCTGGATTAGAGAGAGGTCTGGAGGAGAGGAGTCAAGGACCTGACATCCACTACATGTCAACTCACATTTATTTTGTCATCATACTTGTTTATGTGAAAGATACTCTCGCTGCCAGTCGGGGAGGAGGTCACACTCTTGATCATGCCCCAGAATCCTGTCTGTTTGTTCTGGTCTTCTCCACGCTGGTACATCTGCCTTCGCGTCATCGCAATTCTACAAAAACATAAATATATAGCGCATGGTAGTGTGGCATCACAATTTGTTTTGAACATTTTATTAACAGAAAACCTTATTTTCTCACCGTTTCTTCTTGCTGACAATCATGTCCATAGTTTGGAGAAGCCTCCTCTCTAGAGCAAGGATGTCACTGTCTGTCACATTTCTGTAGATGTAATAAAGCAGCGAGCATTAAGGCAGTAGCAGAGTTTATGACTGAATGGTATGCAAAGAAGTTCAGAATTCAGTTTAGTGATTGCTTATGCATAAAAGCACATGCATTAACAGGATGCCTCATGCAACTACTGTAGGTTAAGTCAGCGAAAGACAATTGTTGAGCTTACCTGAGGAAGTAGGACATGTATGTATAGGGACAGTTGACAGCACCAAAACCAGACAGAAGAGCCATGAGCGTGACCCCTATTACCCCAACACGACTGATTAGCTGCTCAATGGACAGAATACCTGAAGAGCAGAGAGCAGCAGACTGAAAATACCACCAACTCCATTTCACTCTTTGCAGATAAAGGATACGTATGTCAACATACACTTTTTGACATCCATAAACTCCAAATGCATCAAATGCAAAAGTGTTTCAGATCTACATGGCAGATGGGAAGGGTATCCTTTATTAAATGTACCCAGTGCAAAGAAGTATTGTAAATGTGGGTGAGCAGGGATGAACACTCACCGTGTTTTGGACTGAGGATGGGAAATGGGTCCCCCAACTTCCAGAAGAAATACATGAAGGTAAACCACACCACACAGGCAAAAAGCAGCTTCTGTCTCTGCACTGCACAGAAACACAGCATACAGTTAGACCAGGTATAAAGCAACATCTCTACAACATCACTCACAGTAAGTTGCAGTATTTTATTTTCAATGTGCACATCTGTTCCAAAGTCTAGGCTTAAGACCAAAGGAAAGAAAAATTTCCATTCACAGCCCCTAATCTTTATAGCAATTTATCTGAGGACGTCAGAATGGCTGATTCTGTAGCTGGTTTAAATCAAAAATAAAAACTGACATTTTAATTGCATTTTGTTCACTGTCCCTTGTCATTGTTGTGTGTATTTTTCATAGTATATTGCTTTGTTTTTTTATGGATGGACATGCTGTACTCACACAGGCGTATGTTGCTGACAACAAAGTAGCCAATGTAGAAAGGCACCACAAAGATTAGGACCAGTAGTATCACATAGAGGTTCAGCTTCCAATGGAAATACCTGGAGCTGCCAGGGAGACATGGCGGCTTTAGACATGAGAGCCACAATCCTTTGTCCTTGTAGCAATAAAACATTGTTATATCTCACAGAGAAGAAATGTCCTTACCTACTGCTTAAGGCACCCAGAATCTCAAAGATGATGAGCTCAAACATGGTACATGAGAATGCAAAAGTGACGGAGAAAACTACCTGGACAACATACTGACGCACCTGTCAACAAACACGACCGTGGATTATCAGTCAGAACTAAATCAACACTCATGACAACCAGTGTTTCATGCAGGCCTGTCTGCAGCTGTAGTAATGGTTATTAGGTATCAGGTTTTTGTTGTTGGAATCATTATTATAACTGGGTCAGCAGTCCAGAGAGTAATCCCAAAGTTCATATTACACCTGTGGACATTTGGAAATAAATGCTTTGAGATGACACTATACCTCATAGTCTTTGAACAGCTGCCGCATAAAGAATAACCATCCAAATCCAAAGAACAGCACCTGCATTGAAAGAAGAAGAAGAAGAAGAAGAAGAAGAAATGCTTTCCGAGCTGCAAGGTACATCAAGTTAAGCGTAAGACTTAAAGTTATTTTTAATGCCAGACAGACTGAGCAGAGTAACAAATTCGCAGCTGAAATAAACGTGAAAATTACAACCACACATTGCTTCTTTTCACCAGAGTGACACAAGAAACAAGACACGCTGAACTGAGTTGTAAAATGTTAGCTAACTACTGTATTCGAGGTATATCTGGGTGTTGAATTTAGGAAGTATAATTTAAAACATTTGAAGACCATCTGCAGCGTGCTGTACTGAGGTAGATAAACTCATAGCCTAGGTGTTTATCTTTACTTTGTTCACCACTCCCTGCACATTGTCGTCTAAAGGAAGTAGTTAAGCTAAAAAGCTATCAACTTTACCTGTGAGGTGAACATGATGACTGAGTCCACAAGAAATGACATGGTTTTGCCTGTAAAACACAGCCTACAATCTGTCGAAAACTCGCTGCACAAGTTTACTTCCCGTTCATGCTGATACGATAAAGTGGTCAGCCTTAATTCAACGCTATGTTGTTAATGAGTTCATTTTATTAACGTTTGTTGTCGAGCTGTCAAGTTGCAACGGTAGCGAATCTAGTTACGTCAACAGAGTAAGTCCGTCAAACCCACTTCCGTCGCTAAAATATGACGTCGTGCAAAAACTCTTGAACAAAAATCTGCTGCTTTATTTGAGTCAATGGTTTACTCGTTTTATACTTGTCTAAACATTTTAACCATTTATTCATCCGTTCTTAATCACGAATACATTCCAAACATTCTTTATGATTAGCCTATTGGTTTGAGTATAAGAGTCACTCACATTAATTCACTGTCAATCATGTCACATTTAGTGAACCACGTCTCTATGTATGTTTTATTTTATTTTATTTATTTATTTATTTATTTACTTGATTGCTTGCTTACTATTTATTTTGGAGGTCTGCAAATCCCCCATCAATACCTCTTCATGTGCTCAGGCAGAATGCATATCACGCCATCTAGTGGCCCTTTACCGTGATGCTCCAAAGTGATGGAGAAAAGCATCACACATAAACCTGATGAATTCTCGACTCTTGATTAACTGAGAGCTTGTCAGGAGTATTAAGAAATAAGAAGAAGAAGAAGAGGAAGAAGAAGAAGAAGAAGAAGAACAACAACAACAACAACAACAACAAGTGTTATCACTCCCTGTTTGAGGTTAATGACGGTAGAGGGCGATGTGAACCCAAAGCCCAGCGGTGCCTGTGTGTGGACTGAGCGCTGGTATAGAAGTTTGCAGCTGCCGACTGCTGCCATTCACAGCACTGATACTGCGCGCATGAAACGGAGCATTTTGCACGGACACAGATGAGTGGGAACTGTTTCTCACTTGACCGCAGCGATGTTATCTTACTAGTGACAATTACCGGATGACGAGAGGATGGACGAGATTTTGTTGAGATAGAATAACCCCAATCAGTTGGCTTTACAGTGCACCTATTTACTGCTTCTTTCATTTTATTTTATGATTTAGGACACAAAAACAGAGGTGAGTGTATGATTTGTGTGACAGAGAGAACAGAATATGTCTGATAGTAAGTTTAACAAATTACTTGAAGTTTTCGTATTTAGGCCTAACTAATTTTCATTTAAAATAATTGCATTACTTGTATGCTACTGGTGTTAGTTATTGGTATGGCGTTGAGTTAGAAAATTTGTTGTCATTATTTTATTCTCACATTGATCCTGGACTCGGTGTAGATGTAGTTTATGCTGTGGCAAAATAATTTTCATCGAGAAATTACAACCTTTTTGACATGCTTATTGTCAACTTTAAACCTGTTTTTTGATGCTCATATGCCCTGGATATTATAGTGACTTCTAGGGAGTTACTTTTGTAAGCTCACCAGTTATTGGTGGCAGGGTGGGGTCATAACATCCAGTAGCCACAGGAATTGATCTTGGAGAGAGTAAGATGTCCATAGTTTACTCTGTAACAAGTTCAGCTGTTGATCACCAGTTGATGCATGATAAAAGGAGTTTGAGATCATGGGCTGAGCTGTGGTTGCTGAAGCTTTTCCACATCTCAGTGCCACTCTTGTTTTTCTCTGCTGAATGAACAATGCAGGCGATGATGATCGAGGCCTCCTTTAGGCAAGGCCTGCAGCTGTGTTTATTCCTACTGATGGTGGCAAGACTACAGGGTGAGTACACCATGCTGAAAAAAGATCTGAAAAACTCCAGCTGATAACTGATACAGTATGTGATCAGATAACATGTGGGTGATTGTCCCAGGAAGGGTGACAGCACCAGAGCGTCTGGAGGCCCCTGTGGAGAAGCCCTTTACTCTGACCTGCAGTGTTTCAAGAGAGAGAGGCGAATCCCTGAGGCAGGTGCGCTGGCTGGACGTCCAGAACCAGACCCTGCTGACCTACCAGCCCGGCCAGAGGGACAGCGTGAGTGGGCAGCAGCATGTGGAGCTGGCCCCCTCTCCTAGGGACACCTCGGCCATCACCATCCGCAGGGTGGGCTTCCGCGACGAGGGCTGCTACACCTGCATCTTTGACATGCACCCGTCTGGTTCGCAGCAGGGCCAAACATGCCTCACTGTTACCTGTGAGTAATGCTGTTAATGTGATGCTATGAGTAAGGTGCCATATAGGAAAACACCTACAGTATGTTGCTGCTGAGTCTGCATGTCTAATCTGAGAGCCCGTAGGACCGTGGTGGAGTAGTTTAGCTTTATACAGTGTGATGGATGGATTTGTACTGTAGTTAGGCTTGTAGAGTTACAGTTTACATGTAATTGACAGGGAGTGATCTGAAGGAAAACGAAGAGGGATGACTTCTTCCTTATAAAGCACAAATGAATACAGATACTTTTTAAAAGATAAGGATTTATTGCTTTAGAGAAGCAGATCTGATGCTCAGAAACAAGTGTTAAACAGAGGTTTTAATTTTGCTAGAAGCACAAACACAATTTTGCAGAACTTGAAATAATTATTTGTGGTCCAGTAGATGGCCATAATAATATTACAGTCTGTAAATTGGATAGGGTATGCTAAAATCTAATTTACAATCTATAAATTAAATATTTCGTATAAAATTGGAGTTTACTGTTCAAATTTGAATTGGAAATGTCAGTTTACCTTTTAGTAATTTACAGTAGCTGATGTTTTTTTCCAGAATGACCTACAGCGTAATGAGTCTATCAGTAGAAAAAAAGCTTCAGCTCTTGGACTGCCAGTGAAACAGATGACCAATAGTAGGGAAAACAGTGTTGAAAGCCATACAGCCAGTGTGTTAGTGATATTCCTACATGTGAGGCAGAAAGAAGGGAGTAAAATTTACAGTTAAAAAAACGGTTGACTCTTTATGGAAGCGAGTTAGAGTGAGCAGAAAAAGCAGATGTGGAAGAGGGGAGGCTGGGTTGAGCGGTGACCGGGTCAGCAGGTCAGGAAGGGAAAGATGTCTTATTCTGCCGAGAATCTGCTGAGATTGGAGATAAAATTATGTTAACCGCTTACCTTACTTTAGATACAGTATCAATATTAATCACACTATCCACTTTTTGTGTAAGATTTTGAGATGTTTGATAGAGTTCTATTATATATTGCTAGCTATATCAGTGAAGAATTACAGGAGAAAAGAGAAAACGTGAGATTCATTACATGCCTGACACTTTTGTTTCTGGATTCAATTTCCATCGTATTTTCATAATGTTTCATGGCTAAAGTGATTTTGGAAGCTCGGCCGTAGCTTCCCCACCCATTTGAAATACACTATTATTAATCAAAACCATGTTACTCATACACTCCAGGGAAAGTTACTCCTCCACACAAACAGTATACCAATTTTCAGGGATTTACTGCTGAAGTATATGCATACAGACCCCCTAACCCTAACTCCCCAAGTCCTGACCGTGTTCCCCTATGAGCTGAAGTTGATGAGCCTGTAGAGGCACGGACAGCGATGTAATATAGAGTTGTATAGCAGTGGAAGTAGGAGGGCTCACTCTGCTAAACAGAAACAGATGTTGCAGATCCCAGTAAATTGTTTCTATTTGAGTGTCTCATATTTCTGAACATTAACATTGCTCTTTGTTTCACCTTTCGTCTCCCTGCTCTTTCTCTCACCTTCCCCCCACCCTCATCTCTCTTCCACCGGATCTTATGACTCTCAGCACACATCACAGCCGACAACAACAAGACAGCAGTGAGCGGTAAGAAGGCCTCCCTCTCGTGCTCCTACGGCCTGCCTGAAAAGGTGCAGCAGGTGGTGTGGAGGCACATTTCCGGGCAGGGAGAATCCAGCGAGGTGGCTTCCTACGCCAAGCGGAGCGACCCCATGATCGAGCCGCCCTACCAGGGAAGAGTCTGGCTCAGCGCCTCCATGTCCCACAGCCAGCTCACCATCCAGCCTGTCGCTATCCAGGACGAGGGCTGCTATACCTGCCTGTACGACACACATCCAGACGGGCCTAAGAGCTCCACGGTTTGCCTCTCCACCTATGGTAACCATCTTTTTCACAAGCATTCCTTTACTGGTGGTGATTTATAGTGTATATTTGTAGTAGCAATTTTTCTGCACAGAAATGAAATATTTCTGAGAAATTTGAGCACCATCTTTGTGGAGCGTGCTATGAAAAAATAGACATATAATTCAGGGCGTGCTCGTTGAGTTAGAGCCACTGGATATTTTTCTTTCATTTGAACAGAAGCGTTTTGGTTTACCTCAGGATAGACGCGGTTGGTTGCAGTGGATGTGTTTACCTTGAATCCTCTTAAAAATGTCAAAAACAGCTGTGACGGTGTATGTACAGTTGGGTTAGGGTTAGGGTTAGTTGAGTTCAATTCTTTTTTTGCCAGTGCAAAACCTTTCTTTCATTAAGAGTCATTTTCTTGATACTAATGGGGTGAACTGTCTTATTCTGCTTTGTTTTGATGTATTATTATTTCTAAAAAAATTATTCAAACCATCAAAACTGCATGTGAAACAAGTGGAATATCATCACCCATTGGCAAACTTTTTCACTTTTTATTAAAAATACTACTTAGAAATTTAATATGTAGTGTTCATGTTTGAGTAAATATCTGACCTGTGTGTGGAGGAGAGAGCAGAGCACCTGCTGCATTATACTGCGTGGGAAGAGTGGAGGAGTCAGGGTCTGGCGTGACTACAAGGGGAATAAACCTGGACTGCCTCAGATTAAGTAGTGCTGCCTGTTGGACAAGACAGCTACCTCTGGGATTAGGACAGGAATGTTAATATTTGCCTGATGCACCGTTGCAGCTGAGGCGGTCTTCTTACAGCGAAGTTAAGCTGTTGTTATTGGTGTGGCTGTTCTGCTAACTCATAAACACAGAGTGGTGTGTCCATGTGAAGAATGGGCTATTGGAGAGGAGACAGAGAGAGAGAGAGAGGTGGAATGATGGAGGCAGGGAGGCAGGGAGGGAGGGTTGAAAGAGCCAGAGTGAGGTCTAATGCATGACTGTGTCACTGTTCGCAGCGGACAGTGATTCCCTCTGTCTTGCTCTCTCTCTCCCTTTCTATGCTTTGTCTCTCGTTTTTGCTCATTCGCCTTCCCTCTCTCTTGTTTTCTTTCCCTCTGCATTTCACTCACAATCATCTCAACAAACAGCAAAGCTTTTGTTTGAAATTGAACCATACAGTAGGCGTTTCCAGTAGTGAAGCGCAGAATTTGCGTTATGGATAATGTTTATTTTGCTTTCTCTAGATTGCTGCCAGCAATCTTCTATCCCCATCCCACACTGTCCTGTTGCTCCTTCACTTGCTCCCACTCCCACACGCATTATCCACAGGCAATAGTGGTTAATGCCATAAGGACACGTGGCCATATGGAGCATGTCCAACACACTCACAGATATCCATTCATCATGGCATGACCTGTGATGACTTTCTTTCTTTCTTTTTATTATTTATTTATTCATTAGTCTTTCTTTTGAAAAACAAAACATTTCACTAAAGGATCTAAATGAGCCGTAGAAAAGGCATGAGTGTTTTTTCTTTAACAGTTACGGCTCTTTTTTGTTATTATTTATTTACTTATTTTTGTTGTTTTAGATAGAACTAGAATTCTCCAATATAAATAATAAATTAATAAAATATTCATCCACAACATTAACATGTAACACAACATTACCACATCTTTTTAAACATATTTTTCTTAAACAATTGCAATGCATGGAATGATAAAAAACAAACAAAAAAAATGTGCTTGAAAATAATTTCATAAACAAGTCAAAATTCTGCCAGAGTTCACACCATTATACAAGATTGCAGGGTATTTTGGATAGTTATTGGAATTCTTTCCCGTTGTGGTATGTCCCACCTCTGCAGCTGATATAATCCAGATTGGTGGTGGGTAAGGTTCACTGCCTAGAAGTCTGTGAAGACACTGCAACTACAGGGGCCAAATATCTGTGGCTAAATGTGCTCCAACAAAAATGTTCTCAATTCTAATGAGTCGCATTCCTTCCTCAGCCCCAAGAACAGGGAATTGAAAACAGCCAGGGCTCTACTTATGGATCTCAAGTGTGCAAGAATTCACATACCTTGACTGAGCCGAAAGCTTATACATTTGCCTCAAGTATCAACATGACAATATACCCAAATACCTTTCTAAAATGTGCATGTAATTTAAACAAACTGAAAATCTGAATCTTGACCACATTTCACATTGTACTGGAAGACATGTTTTATGAGTCTATACTGTGATTCTGCTGAAAAAACAGTCACATATTTCACCTAGCATCTAAGGCATCACAAGGATATAAAATACATAAGAAAATGTCCTTTTAATGTGGCACTGATAATGTGCTGCCATTGTGCTGTGAGACTAGTCCCAGTTTCTCTGTTTATTTCCCAGTGCTGCCCAAGCCTCAGGTGAGTTACAAGACGACGTCTCCAGGTGTGATCGAAGCCAACTGCACCTCTGTGTCGCGTCCCCCAGCAGAGATCGTCTGGAATGTGGAGAGGGATAATCGGACTATGGGCCCCCCAGTAACAACACAGCTCCCGCAGGGCGATGGGACCACGCTTGTCATCAGTACACTTACCGTCCAGTCAGGGCTGCTGAAGGACGTGTCCATCAAATGCTTGGTCCACCATAAAGGCCTTGAGTCACCAATTGCTGTATCTATGAACACTAAAAGTGAGTTGGTGTCAGGAGACCTTTGCTTCAATATGGATCTCCTCTGCAAAATTTTACAGAGAAGTACATCTCACTCATTTCTGGCTCTAAGTCCATATTGTCACGGATCAATCAGTGTTTTTGGAAGAGGCGGCCTGACCAAGCCAGGCTTCTGCCAAGGATACTGAACACAGAGCAAAGATTGTAAGCTTAAAGACAGCCAAGACTATCGTGCTTCTCATACTTGCACATACCTCTACTGAGCCTCTACTTATTTGTGTTTGCACTATCATTCCCATATAAATTTTTGCCTAATGGATCACATTGAGCCTGATACAAGTCTAAAAAAACAAGTGCAGGCTCTCCACCACTGGTTTCCTGCTGGCTTGGTAAATGTTGGAATGCAAGTAATAGGGGATTGGGTTTTATACATTGTGGGTGGCATTAGGTTGGCATTAGGGGAAAGGTCATAAGGTCACCAAAATTGATAGGGTGCATTCTCTGAGTAGCATGAATGTCAGTCTGTCCAATAGATTTTGACGTATCAAATATGACATTTTGACCTAAGTGTGGCACTAGAGAAAAGGTGATGATACTGAAGTAGATAGGGTTCATTGCCTGGAAAGTATGAGTATGCTAAATATGAGTAAGTAAATTACAGTCCATCATTTACATTTAGAGAGTTGTGTACAAGTCAAATGTTTGGGATGACCATGGTACTAGAGGAAAGGTCATAGGGTCACCACAATCAAGAGGACTCTTCCTTTGGGGAGTACAAGCGCACTAACCAAATATGTCAATCCACTAATTATATTTTGTAATATCTTGTGTACAAAGTTGACATTTTGACGTGATGGTGGTGCCAGAGGAAAGGTCATCAGATCACCAAAATTGACAGCGTTCATCCTCTGAGGAGCATGAATGTTTTCACCAAATTTCAGGGCAGTCCACGCAGTGAATTTCGAGATACAGTATATTGCCTTGGTGTAAGGTGTTGAATGGACGGACTAACAGACCAACAGGCCATCATTAGGCCCCTCCTTCCTGTGGCGCAAAAACACTGAGCAGTTTTAATGTTACTAATGCAGGGCATAAGGTAAATGGGTTCATATCTTAGCTTATGTGCCATGGTGATGGTTATGGGTTGTTCATAGCCTGAGTTTACCCTGGTTTCATGAGATCAGGAAGCAAACATGCTACAGAGAAACAAGTCATACATTTGGTCATAACATCACAAATCAAATCTTCTCAAACCTAATCAGTCATGGCCCATACAAGAGGAACAGTGTTCAGACCAGTGAAGGATTTGCATCATTTAATGTAAAAATGACACGCATATCCATATATGAAAGATGTGGAAACTGCTGATCAGTCTTTTTTTTTCTCTTGCAGTTGGGACAGCTCTCACCATCCTGATCTCAGTCACCACTGTGGCAGCTCTGCTGGTCATGTGCCTCTGCTTCTGCCTTTGGAAGTGTTTCCTACGCAAAGATGGTGAGTGTGTGTCTACTGGCATGCATGCTATATCATGCTCAATGCATCAGATTTATGCATGCCAATCTCCATATTTCTGTCAAGTAATGTAAGATAACGATAAATAATTCGTCATACTAATTTAATCGTAGTCACCGATTTACTGCAGCTGGGAATGGGAATAAAAAAAGAACAGGTATCCTATTGTGTGTGTGTGTGTGTGTGTGTGTGTGTGTGTGGTGTCTTGTGCCTCACTTTTCTTTTCTTTTTTTTTAACATTGACTTTGATCTCTAGTTTATTTGTGAAAGTTTCTGCACATTTCCATTTTTATTCCATTGCTGTTCTACTAATCTAAGAAATCATTTGATGGTCAAGTACAGAAAAAAAAGAAAGGGCTCCCCATTGTTTTTCCATTTTTCATGTACAGAAGGCAAATGCCAGCCAAACAATTATAAAGGAAGGAACAGTGACCAGCAGAAATCACACTAGCCAGAGACTGAAATTGGTTGTTCTGATAATGAATAGAGCTCACAAAAGCAGCCCTCCATGGGCAGAATGTGTGTTCTGTCCCTGTCAAGACTGATGCCGATATATTGGTAGTGAAAATGGGAATGGAAGTGAAGCATTTTGTCTGTTTATGGTACGTGCTGCTGTGTCCCCACCCAGGGAACAGCCATGTTACGGGTTGTAACATGGTTAAGATTGTTATGTACTGTAACTGTGCAATGGCAGCTGCACTGTAGACACTGCTTGAGAGAGATTTGAGCTTGGGGAATTCAGTACAGTGAGCACAAAGTCGATGCAGTGACATCCTCAAAAGTGAGAGAAACGGGCGCTCCAGTAGCTCACTCCGTAGAGCGCGTACCACATAATCGCGGCGGCGCGGGTTCGATTTCGGCCTGCGCCCTTTGCTGCATATCACTCCCCCACTCTCTCCCACGGCTTTCCTGTCTGTCTCTACTGTCGCTGTCAATAAAAGCAGAAATGCCAAAAAAATAATCTTTAAAAAAAAAAAAGTGAGAGAAACATGTTTTTCCCCACGAAAGAGACTGAAAACAGGCAGTGGTCTAGCATTGCCTATGGAAACACTGTGGAAAGTAAAGCCAGTGTGGTCAGGCCAGTGGATGGGCAGATACATCCACCTTCAACTTCGATGACCCGGGCTCAGCTCATGCCAAGAAGTTTTCTGTTGTGAATTAGAGAAAGTTTTTCTTATTTAACCATGACCAAAACCTTGCCCTAAATCTTAAAGGGCCTTCACTGGTTTTTGCCATCATGCTTTACTGTAATACCTCTCCATTTGCAGGGAACACCGTTCTCCAGTATAATCAAAACCTGAGCAAGGGAAGCTCAAATGGTGCAACCCAACAGGCAATTAAAATGCCCTTTGAACACAATAACATTCACATGCCAATGAGGCCAGCCTACATATGATATTAGTTGTTTTCATGTGACAAACAAGTAAAAGATACATAATCCAATTCCCGGTGAAGGAATTGAATTAATTCATGTCCACAAATCATAATCTGCATTTCATTTTATATGACTGTGTGGATGTGACACATTGCAGCTGCTCAGTTGAACATGTTTATTGAATGGGATAAAAATGGCACAATGGGATGACTGTGTGCACCAACATATGAAGACATGCCTGCCATTTCAACTTCATGGAGGGGTTTCGCTACCTGCACTCTACCTGCACTTTACTTGCATGCAAGAAATCAACTATGAACCTCTTTGGCAGAAGCTGTACAATGTACTGGTTTACCAAAATTGAGCAGTTTTAGGTTTGGAGTGGGATCTGGATTGAAATAAAATCGCTTGACATTTTCTTGCCCTTTTGACGGAAAATGTCAGTGAAAAACTTTTCTTGCAATTTAATATTGTACTTTTCCACTCTTTCTCTTTGTGTCATTACATATCTACATTTCTTTTCAGCTGATTAATCTTTCAGATGACACAAGAGCCTGAAAAGAAGAAGCAGTGCTTCTCAGAGCCAATCGCACCAGTTCTTGGTGTTTCACTGCATCATCATAGCATAGAGGGAAGACGGCTTGTTGTGACACACCTCAAGAGGACATCCAATACAATCCATGACCGCCAGCTGTTCAACGACATTCAACTCTGCTATGCTGCCTCAGCATTTATGCCTCAAATCTAATTGTCAGGCTATGCTCACATGAAGCCTATGAAGAAACACAGAGTGGATTTTTTTTTTCTGGCTCTGAAATTGATGGACTGCATGGTCCCACATTCCACAGTAAACAACAGAGTCACTGTAGGGTAAATTTAAGCACAAGTTTCTTGCTTTTCCAGTATGTTGCATTTCATGAATATGATTATTTTTCCTCTGGTTGTCCCCTTGCTTTACCTGGCTGGTCCCCACAGTAAACAACACACCTGCTACAACAGCTACTGGTGGAGGCTTTCTATGAACTTGCCTTTACCAGTTTACTTCATATTACCTGACTAAAGGGTCTCCCTCACTACTGTATATTTGTGAAAGCTGGGTGGGAGTCAGAGGTAACCTTCAGCAGATCAACTGATTACTAAAAGGGCTATAGACTTACATCTTGTTTGTGTATTTCGTATTATGTATGTATTCTGCATTTTTCACAGTCTGTATGTTGATGTGTACATGTGGTTGTGCATGTGTGCGGTAGGATCATGTCAAATTCCATGGTCAGATGGCTTGAATCAATTTGCTGAAGATGCTATCCTGAGACCTTACTGGTGCCCCTGGAAGGAATGCATGTCTGGTTGTTCGCCTCCAT
>OMKZ01022557.1:49362-61237 GCA_900302535.1 Neoniphon sammara | reverse complement strand
TGAAACTGACCAGTTAGCACATCAATGGTCATAATGTATTTACAGCTGTCTCTCACACACACACACACACACACACACACACACACACATATGCACAAACACATGCAGACATCCAGGCCTAGGAGCCCATTAAGATAGACCAACAACAAACACAGGCAAAATATATTGGCTGATAAAGTAATGACTTGAGGTTGTAACACAACCTCTATTACAAATGAAGCATGGGCCCCAAAATAAAACATGTTGGTAGAGTTAACAGAGGTGATATAAAGTATCTGCCACCTGCCATACCTATTAACACTGCACAGTGGGAAAAAAGGAAGATTTTCTCAGGCAGTAACCCTATACCATAAATGAGTATCGGGAAAACAATAAGAGTGTAAAAGTACAATCATTTTAATCAGTCCAACTCACATGGTAGCTCACAGTAAATTTAAAAAAACATGAGCATATTACAAAATATGCAAAAAAAAAAATTGTAGTAACACCAGAAAGATAGTGTGTGTTAGTGCATCAATATGGGTTGCCTCACATATTTACCCTCTGTCAAAGTGGTAGTCATTGGAACTACCCTCAAATATTCCAATAGTGAATTTGGGTGCATTCTTTCATTACTTGTAAATCTTAATGCAGCCTTTGACATAAGACTATAAAATCTTAATTGATCACCACTATCTATGGTTGGCATTATAGATGCTCAGTTGGTTCAGCTCATATCCTTATCATCATTACATTATCATAGAACCTTTACAGTGTTACAGCGTCTTTAGTGGACATTAACTGTGGTTCCTTGGGGTTCAATTTTATGCACCATGCTGTTTTTCTATTTATATGCTTTTGACCACATTATCCATAATCACAATGTCTGAGCACTGTTGTGCTGACATTGCGCAGCTATGTCTACCATCCAGAAATTGTCTTGCCACAATTACAGAATGCCTTGTTGACACTAAGTCATGGGTGTCTCAGAATGTTTCTTCACAGCATAATGAATACTAAACAGACATGGTACTATTTTGACCCCATATAACAAATATGATTTGAAAACTTGGCACTCGCAGCTTTTTTAATTCATAGGGGATAGGTAGTGGGACTTGTCCTGTCAGTTTTCAGCGGATGAAGACATCACTCCACTCTGTGTTAGATTGATGTCTTTATCCTCCAAAATCTCCTTCATCCTCCAAATTTGGCAGTTACACCAAGCAATATCTGACCCTTGACTTGATTTGCAACCACAAATTATCTGGAAGAAGTTAGAGGGGACAGACTTTAGCATGACAGGGGCTTTTATCCTGGGTAGGAGGGTAAGAGGAGGAGGGTGTCTTTATAGCCCTGCTTCATCCTAGGTCAAATGTTACTTTACATGTTGGCATGAAAGTTTGACCTGTGTGAGACTGATGATATCCAGTGTTAACCAGTACCTTTGGCTTTCAGGAATAAAATTGAACTGACCTCAGCTCTATGTCTGTGGTCAGTGTTTATTTGTGTTATCTGACTGCTGTCTTTTCCCCTCAGAACCCTGCGGGAGAATCAGCCATGGACGTCGCCCCAGGTTTCAGACCGCTACCTTTCAGCCCACCACTACCCCACAGTTGGCCAGATCAGCCCACGAACCCGCAAGTCTATGAGCCTGGACATGGGCCAGCCCTCCCAGGCTAACACCAAGAAACTCTTGGGTATGGCCACTGGCCAGAGACAGGCTCCCCACATCCCTTGCCTATTAATGTATTGATCTTTTCTTCTAAAGGGGCTTAATAACTAAAAGAAGTCATTTTGTTGTTTTTTGTCCAGGCACCAGGAAGAGCTTTGACCACCTGATTTCAGACTCTAAAGCACCAAAAAGACCAGAGATGGAATCAGGCATGACCACCCCTCCCAAGATGCGGCGCGTGGCAGAGAATGACTATGAGATAGGTGAGAACAACTGGACAGTCAGATTGGTTGAATTGTGGCTGCAAGTGTGAAAATTGCCCCTTCTTAACAGTCTTGAAAGGGATTCATATGAATTCAGAGTTTCAAAATGCAACAGGTTAAACAACTTAAATGGTCATGAACATCTGTCCGCCATGATGCGATTCTGGTTACAAGAATGGTTTGGTCTGAAATTTTATTTGGGATCAACGCTCTTATGGTTTTCTGCTATACAAACTAGGTTAGACTCATGTCAGGCCAATATTGTTTTTTGTTCAAAATGGGATGTGGTCCACTCATTTTCTTCTGCATCCAATATGATGCAGTTTGCATGATTGCATTTAATGTAATGTATCCATCTCACACTTGCAGAGACCCAAAGAATTGCAAACTCTCACCTTCGCAAGGTGTCTGTATCCGAGTCCAATGTTCTGCTTGATGAGGAGGTGCTGACTGACCCCAAGATCCAGGCCCTACTGCTCACTGTGCTGGTAATGAAACTCAAAACGTATTCATTACAAATACTAAGTACAAGTTTAAATGAATGGAATATGTTTGACTGTAAAATGAATTGCTATAGGTTCATTTTGTGGCACTGTGAATGGCACTAGGTCATTTTCTAAGAGACTCTTCATCTGGTTTTCCAGGCCACCCAGGTCAAATATACCACTGATGACTTTGACCAACGGATTCTGTATGAGTACTTGGCTGAAGCAAGTGTTGTCTTCCCAAAGGTCTTTCCAGTGGTGTAAGTAACTAAACTAGAGCTTTTCCCTTTGTGACATGGAACAAGACCGTTTAAGGGACATTTCAGATATTTAGGGGTCCAAGCATGTTGTCCTGGAGCGCTGTTGTTTTTTTCAAATTATTGTTTTTCTGCTCCTTCTGCCCTAAAAGTATCTGGATCTCAGAAACAAACTAAAAGCTACATCAACCAAACTTTTAATGAAGCATGTCTCAACACAAAATTGGCCGTAACTTATAGATGGCTCATCGAATCAACCCAAAATTTGACATGCATATGCATAGGTGTTGCTGGGGGAATGCTTGGGGATGCACGCCCTAGGATGGCAGTAGCACCCCCAAGAAAAATCTGCAGCTTTAAAATATAATTTGTAATTTTATGCATAAATAAAGTCTCATCATGGCACAGTATCTTAGCTGAATCAAACTACTACTGGCAAGATCAGCTTGATTAATGTTTAAAGTAGTCTCTCCTATTAATTCCAGTAATGGTACTTAGAACTTTACTAACCTTATTTAATCTTTAAAAGCCATTCACTTTAAAACAAATGCTACATTTAATAATTTTAGACTCTTCTGCATATTTTACTTAATCATAGTTCATCTCCTGCCATCCATCCACACAACTGTGCATTCATCTATCCATTCAGCCATCCATCAGCAAGCAAGAAAATACAGAAACTTCAAAATGTGGTGATTTTCTTATGTGTATTATTGTAATGCCCCTAGAGGCCACAGAGAGAAGTTTTTACTGTTGCCCCCAGAGGCCTAAGAAGAATTAACTCATGTATTCAGTGTTGCACACCTGTGATGATTGCAACTACAATTACTGCTTGTTTTCTTTGTGTCTTCACACCCTGAAGAAGGCGCAAGCCAATACGCGTTGGTGTGTTTTATCTCTAGCCCTATGAATTAAAGGCCTTTCAAAACTTTTTTCAAGCCTGCCTTGAGTGCCTGGATCCTCTTTTTTTCTTTTTATGTCTATTTCCCCTCCATGAGCACCGGTGGTTTGGGGGACACCTGTAGCGCTCCTATTACTTCTGTTTTCTACATTACGGACAATCCAGAGTTTTAGTGATATTTAAACATGCAAACTCAAGTATCCATCCATTTCCTTGTGACATTTACTAATAAGCCCAATATCTTAACCTTTTACTGCCCTTTGGACAAATGAGCATATTGTGCTTGGTCTCACCCAATTGCCATTTGCAGCTCTATTTAGACAGTGAGAACAAATAGAAAAGGGCTGCTGTTCAAGTGCCACCCCCACCACCCCGCCCCCCTCAAGTGAATGATGATGGTTGGAACTTCTTTCTGAGTTTAAATGTGGCGAACTTGCTGTGGGTCTGAAAATTAATAGTGTATGTAGCTTCCTGTGGTTTCTCAGGGTGCATTAGTTTCAAGTTGAAGTATTAACTGTTGACCTCACTGGTAGACTGCAATGTCAAACTGTAAAAATACATGCACTTTAGAAGTTTAAATAGGCAGTCTCATTTGAGTGGGTGTACTTTGCAGCCATGTCTTTTGTGCTCATCAGAGCTACAGTACTTAAGGAATGAACATCTGTTCATCTAGATATGAATAGCGGCACATATAATCATGAGAATGAATCTGTTTGTGTATTGTCTCTTCTCCCCAGCCACAACCTGCTGGACTCCAAAATCAACACTCTACTGTCCATGTGTCAGGATACCAACCTCCTGAACCCTGTCCATGGCATTGTCCAGAGTGTGGTGTATCATGAGGAGTCGCCTCCGCAGTACCAGCCCTCCTATTTACAGAGTAATACATGCCAACACTTTTACTAAAGACATACTGCACTAGCTGTAAGCACAAAAAGCTTGAAGGAATACTCCATACCATTTTCACCTCTGTACGTCCACTGGTTCGGTTCCCATGGTTAGCATTTCATATTAGCTTAGCATAAAGGCTTGAAGTCTACAGAAGTCATTAGCCTAGCTCTGTCAAAGTGAAAAAATAAACCTTACAGCAACTCTGAAGCTGTCTTATTTACACAATGTATCATGTATTTAGAGATAGATAGAGAGAACTACATGTCTTAGATTTCTTTTTAGTTAAGTTAGATGGTTGGAACTATAACTGCTGTACACATTTATCCTTCCGTCTAGTGCAGTGATCTGCGCACCACTGAAGGTATACTTAGATCTGGCACAAAATTTGCTCACTCACAACTCAGGTGACCAACAAGGGAGCTCAAAAACTTTACTTCATCATGGACAACCTCGCAAGAGAGGATTAAGATGATTTCCTCTGGACAGACGATGATCCCAAACCTTATCTGAGTATACAGATGAACAACTTTGACGGAGCTAGGCTAATGACTCCTATAGACTTTAAGTCTTTATGCTAAGCTAACATGAAATGCTACCGATAGGAACTGAACCAGTGGACATACAGAGGTGAAAATTCTATCTTGTTTCAGTCTGAGTGAGTTGGAAAAAGGATATTTTGCCCATAACGTTGAACTCCTTTAACAATTACAGTGATCAAATTTAAATGCACAGTGTCCCTGCTTTTACCCTGTGTTTCACTCTCTGTGCAGTCTTATTGCTCTGTTAGAAGGAGCTGCTAGAAGTATTTACTCCTCTGACTCAGTTTACTTTGCTCTTCATCAGGGAAACTGTTACTTGTGATCGTTGTTTCTTTTTTTTTTCTTTTTTTTCTCCTTTTTATCGAGCCTAGTTTTTGATGCCATTTGTTCCTTGGCAGAGGCAACAGTTAATTGATTGCAAAAAACTAGGTAAGTCTGAGTTGCTGCCAAAAAATAGGCTCCACCCCCAGAACCTCCCCTCCTCCTATTCCTCTCCCCTTGCCTAAATCTTTCCCTCTCTCCGGCTCTTCTCATTTCACAGGTTTTGGCTTTAATGGACTTTGGAGGTTTGCCGGGCCCTTCTCTAAGGTATGATTCATGGCCTCCACCTTTCATATTTTCCTTTTCATTTTCCCTTGGCAGCTTCGGAAGCCTGCTGCACAGGAGAAATTCAGCTCACTAAGCAATTACAGTCTGATGCTGTAGCTAGCCTGCCGATTGGTGTGGGGATTTATGGAGCTTCTGCTCCACATAAACATACACATGCACTCTCATATACACACATGAGCACACAGTGACAGAGAAGGTAGAGATAAATTGAAGCTGTCTTTAATATCTGCCGATTGAGCATCAGTTTAGAGTATACAGTACCTAAAGTAGTAATTTGCTATGGATAGGGTTCCTTTTGGTCATGGAATTCCTGGAATATTATGGAATTTTAGAGGGCTATTCCAGACACGGAAAGTCTGAGAATTTGAGGCTTTTGATCAGTTGACAGGAATAGAGCAGAATGTATGTTTCAAGTTATAGCAGAAAGACCATGGAAATGCTCTGACTTAGTTATGGAAAATCATGGACAAGTCATCAAACTCATATTAAAAGCAGTTGAACATGCCTGAAACATAAAGATAAACACAAAATGAGAGTGAAAACATGTACTGTAGAGTGAGGTCCAAAAGTCTAAATCCACTACTGTTTACATTATTTATCTAAAACTACTACTGTACAGTTTTTTACATATACTTAGGAATACATTATTTAGAACTGATACAAATCAATTTTTTTAAGTCTTTGAGAAATGCTCGGATGAAACTGAAATATATCTTAATATGTAGGTTTTCTCAACCACCATATTTTTCATTCAAATATTAACTCAAGTGTGCCCCTAATACACAAAGTAAATTGTATGTTTTTTAAAAACGGAGTCTGAACTGATGCTGGTTCAGGCTCTTGAAGGGCTCATTGCATGTGTAAAATTATCATTCCGATAAAAAAGTACAGGGCAACTCTCCTTCAAAAAATATCCAAGGCACACTGTGATGTTCATGCAAAATGAAAATGCCTGTATTTTACATTGCAATATATTAGTTTAAAGGGCCAACATGTTGCAAGAATGGAGAATGAAAATGGTCCAATTTTAATGTAGTGAACTCTGACCCAAATATCAACTGTTCTTCAATTAAAAAAATATCAGGCTTTTAAAAACATCTATTATCAGTGTAACTGTACTCATCATCCTTCGCCTCCACTCCCACAGCAAACTCAGATCCCGGACTACGCGGAGCTGATCGTCAAGTTCCTGGATGCATTGATTGACAGCTACCTGCCGGCGGCGGAGGAGGAGCGGGGGGAGGAGCAGCTCCGGACCCCGACCTCTCCCTACCCCCCCGCCAACCAGAGCCAGCTCAGCATCACCGCCAACCTCAACCTATCCAACTCCATGACCTCACTCGCCACCTCACAGCACTCGCCAGGTCTCAATGCTCACACGCTCGACTCCACATTTACCTTTTTCCATGAGCTACCTGCACACACTCTCCACATGTACATCGGAGACACTGCTGAGTTTGTAGATGGTCGGAAAGTCACTGGGGAGGACCTTGTGGTTCATTCAGTCTGTTTTATTCACCTGCCCAAACATGAACCAAACTAAACACAGCAGAAATTTCTAATGATCCAACTTTCTCCCCTTTAGGGCAGAATGTAATTTTTTTAAGTGGTATTATTTTACTTTTTAGGCATCCCAACATAAATTAAGATTCTAGAGAGCATGGGGAAGTACACATTTTATGAAAATTCGATCTGTAACCCAGATTTTGCGTCAAGGCTGAAACTGATTCAAGGCAATGAAGGCAAGCCTCTTTTAATTTTTTTTATATTGTAAAATAGATCTTAAATTTCATTCTGACTGGCATTAAAAACCTAACTTGCTTTAAGCTGCAGAAACCCTGTTACATGATCAAAAATGGTAAATCAAGTCATTGTTGTCCTGACTGGCTTTTCTCAGTTGAGAACCTACAGTTGTCAGCCAGTCAGGGTTTAGTATTATAAACTCTCATTCTTAAAATGTGTTCAGTTAATTCAGTATGAACAAGGCAAATGCCTTGAACTGTATAGTTCCATCAAAACGTGTGGAGGCTGGCATTAGTTTTATTTTATTTTCTCATTACATTACTGCACTTTCAGGATGTCAGTCAACTTTGAATCACATGCATGTCCACTCAGATTAATACAAAACAAGGTTAACACAAACATTGTGGACATCATGTCTCTGAACAGTTTCCTGGTGTCCTTTTTCTAATACTACTTATTTATAGTTATATTGAAGCTTTGATTAGCTATGATCAATCAGAAAAAAAATTATTAGCTTTGCTTCTTTGTTTTAGTTGTTAAATTGGTCTTAAATTTAATTCCAGGTATTATTCAGAAATGTCAAAAAAGTTTTAAATTTGGATTTTTGAATCCTGCAGAAATGTATGTTTACAACCACTATTTCATAGTGGAGTGTCATCATAGTCTAGGGATTTGTGAGTCTCAAGAGTAATGTCAGTGAGTCTGCTTCTCTGTAGTTTCTTCTGGCCTTTTTTTTTTTTTTTTTTTTCCATACTGGGCTGGCTGTGTAGCTGTGTAGAGAACATCTGATACTAAGCCCAACTGCACAATAGAGCTTAGCTCTAATAGCTCCTGTCCATTCAGTTTTTCCACTTTGTTTAACACTTCATCTGCAGGCCTTTGGAATAGATAGTTTCGATTAAAAAAAAAAAAAAAAAATGTAATGCCAGAAGAGAATAGAGTGTGACAGTTTGTAGTGCTGAAACTCAGGAATTAGCATTTTTGAGGCATGGGTTTGCCAGACTGCTTTAACAGAAGATTGGTAATATTGAGCAGTATTGTGTGGCACAACCTTTTATGGCACTTGAGCTTTATGTTGCCATGCGTAAATTTTAATGCTTTCCATTCGTAGGCCATGTTTATTCTTGCCATGGGCTGACATAGACTTTTTTTTTTCACACTGCACAGCTTAGCCCACAGCTAAGTCCTACAGTTTCATTACAGACCCTCTGAAATTGAAGCTAAAGTCAATGAATGCCCAGTCCAGAGTGAGACTTTAGTTGTCCCAAAGAATCTGTTTAGCTGTGGGCTAAGTACAGTGTGGAAAACTGATATGTATATTAGGGATTGACTGATGTTGTTTTTTCAGGGCCAATACAGATTATTAGCAATTACGGAGACCGATAACTGATTTTTGGGGCTGATTAACATTTGGAGTAATACAAACAAAATTTACAGCAACACAAACTCCAACACAAGCCGGGATTTGAATCAACAAATGCTTACTTAAATTGCATCTATCTTGGACCTGCCTTTATTTCCTTTGGCTCAAAATTCTTGCTCTGGAAGAAGTGGAATACGAACAAACATTTTATCCAGAGATATACTGGAAAGATTAGGATATTAAATCACAGATCAGTTACAAATGTGTTATTCATGTGAGAAATAGAGAAAATATATCTTCGATTTTTATTCTTAAAATAACACCAAATTACTTTGCTTGCATTGTTTAACAAACAACACAGAACGCTCTATTTTAGAGCTGGCTACAAGTCATCGAAGCACTTAATGGCGGCAAGTTGCCAGTTTTCATCAGGCATTAAACTATGGGTGTTTTCACTGGTTTGGGATTGGTCTTAAGTGACCTTGCAGGTGCCGAGATGGGTGGACTCCTGCAACTGGGTGTTTTCATGCAGATCAGTGGCACTGTGCAATTTTGTTACCCACTTTGGCATTCAATAATGCTATCGATTTCATCCATCAAAAGTAAGTCTTAGCAAAAACGCTGTGTGCTTGTGTGCAATTTTTGTGGCTGTAGTTTGCAGAGACACAGTCACATCAACCTCTCAAAATCACATGAACCCCTTTATGTATGTTATGCTTGCTTGTTTGACACTGATAAAAATTCTTCAACCAGTTTAGTTACGCATCAAAAATATCTAAATAAATAAATATATTTGAATTTGTTTACAGCAATAATACCAGTAAAGCTGAGGCTGTACTGGGTTAGATTAAGGGCCAGTTCTTACCAGTGTCTGTCCCCCACATCTGCTTTTATGATTGTTTGATTAAATTTCTATAGCCACCTGAAGGCAACAGGACCTGTATGTTGCAGTGTGCAGTGTCAGATTTGAGAGATGTGGTGCGCATTTTCAAAGTACTTTGCAGTGACACACGTTATCCAGTATGGTTACCTAAATTGACTCTTGTGCAACGGGCATTAGGCTCTTGCAAACACAAAAAACCACAAAAAAACACAAAAAGGTCTTTTGCCTTTTTCCACACCAAACTGGTCACAACTCGGCAGGATTGTTCTGCAAAGCTTTCAATATAGAGGAAAACATCATCAATCCTCATTCCGCATCAACACTGGGCTGCCAGTATGCAACTACAATCTCCTTTCCAAGGGATCTCCCTAAAGTAGCACCTGAAACGTGGTGTTTTTTTTATTTGCAATCTGTCTGTGCTCATGGCTGTAATTATGTTTTTTGGGGGGGGCTTTTTTCAGTGTCGGAAATTATGGCACAATAGAGTACGTTTAAATGTAGCCAAATATGACTAACTGAATGCACTCTTTTCATTAAAGGAAAATCACTGAAGAACAAACCACAGGCAAGCAACAAAATAATAGAAACAAGTATCATTTCTACAAAGTGTTATTGTAACTGCATTGTTTTGTGTGAATGATTATTCTCCAAAATAGGACATGCGTCACTACTTACGGAAAACATGGTGAACTGGCTTTCATTTACTCCAGAATCTACCTTAAAAAGGGACATATTGACAAGCCACAGCCTCAAGCGCTCTGTTTTGGTGTGGGAGCATTGGAAAAAAAATGAAGAATACTTGGTACCAATACTCGGCTGGACTGATAATTGGTTGATTAAGTGGTTTACACATATGCATATACATATCATTCCACTCAACATTTTTTGTGTTATCTAATGGTAGTTACTCACTTTGCTTTCATTCATTTATTTTAACTTTCATATTCAAGTTTTTGTTGTCTTTTGTTTCTCATCATCTCTTGTTTCTCTCCCATTGTCTCTCCCTCTTCCCATTTTTTTCCTCTCTCTGTCTTTCTCTTTCTCTCTCTCTCTGAAGCCTCTTTGTCTTGCTCTAAGTCTGCTGTTTTTGCGCCACACCTCCTTCTCCCAGGTACTCTTCCCCTTTGACCCTCTGTGACCTCTGAGGTCAGCTAACATCAAATCAGACGCCTCTTAAGTCCTTGTTGAGTTGATCCCAGATACAATCCAGCCTCAAAAACACTTGCTGGACTAGTGGCATTTAGCATCACAATAGTCTATTTGCTATAGGCTTTAGTGGAGATTCACTATTTAAAAAAAAAAAAATCAGGATAAGAAAGGGTAATTTTACTCCTTTGGTGGTATGACTGCAGTACATGCCTGAAAGTGAAGAGGCAGTGTATTCAGCCTTGTCCATAGCACCCTCTAGTGTTTCAAAACTTGAATCACATTCAGGCAAGAAATGAAATTTTGAGTGTTGTTGACAATGTACTACTTTAAATAATGTTAAATTTGGGTTTTCTTTTAATTTTGTTAGAGGTTAAGGATAACAAATTGCCCAAATTGGTATCTATTAAAACAAATTGTGGTTAAGTCCAATATAATAATATGTTATGATAAAGGTGTATCATTTTAACATCAGTAAAGACTGGCTTGCTTCATAGCACAAAGCAGGACTGCCGTGCAGCACACAACAGAAACAGGATGTTCTAGCACAAATGGAGCTGAATCTTTCTGACAATGGTGAATGGTGGAAGGACTGCAAGGCCAATAAAAAATCACTTCCAACATGTTTATCCACATGGGATGTGGGGGGTTGGGGCAGCAGTGTCAATGGGAAATGATAATTTAATTTGAGAAAAATTGGCACTACTACGACTACCGTTTCTCTCAACCATCATCTCATTACTGCCCGGTGTGCCAAGGTATCACAATTATTTTGACTGTGATATGTTGGTGTTTTAAAATGATGCACATAGCATAGTTAGATACTGTTGTAAACTAAATAAAAATAAAACAGTTAAAGGAATACTCCAAAGTTTTGGGCAAAATACCGTTTTTCCTACTTATCCAGACTGAGACAATATGTTTGATACCATTTTCACCTCTGTATGTCCACTGGCTTAGTTCCGATGGATAGCATTTAATGTTAGCTTAGCATAAAGAGTTGAAATTTACAGGAGTCATTAGCCTAGCTTCATCAAAATGGAAAAAATCAACCTTACAGCAGCTCTGAAGCTGTCTTATTTACACAGTGTCTTGTGTATTTGAAATAAATGTCTTGGATTTTTTTTTTTTTTTTTTTTTTTAA
>OMKZ01022557.1:25934-49336 GCA_900302535.1 Neoniphon sammara | reverse complement strand
ATGGTAGGAAGTATAACTGGTGAACATATGTATCCTTTCGTCTTTGTTCAGTGGTTATAGTTCTACAATCTAACTTCTCCTAAAACAACTCTTGATATATTGTGTAATTAAGACAGCATTGATGTTTCTCTAAGGCTTATTTTTTCACTTTGACAGAGCTAGGCTAATGACTCCTGTAGACTTCAAGTCTTTATGCTAAGCTAACACGAAATGCTACCCATAGGAGCCAAACTAGTGGACATACAGAGGTGAAAATGGTATTGAACATATAGTATCAGTCTGGGTACGTTGGAATAAGGGTATTTTGCTGAAAATGTTGGAGTATTCCTTTAAGCGGACAAACGCCAATGGTTGAGAATGGCTTTTCGTATTTCTGTTGTGTGTTCTTTCTGCTGTTTCACTCAGTCTAATGGTTTGCTGTGGCTTTCTCCTGCCCTCCCTGCCCTCTTCTTTCATCTGTCCCTCCATTCTGCCTCCTTTTCCTCTTCGTCCCCCCTCCCTCCCCACACCTGCTCTCCAGGTGTGGATAAGGAGAACGTCCAGCTCTCCCCCAGCTCAGCTCTCTCCAGCGGGGGTCGGACTCGCCACGGGTCGGCCAGTCAGGTCCAGAAGCAGCGCAGTGCTGGCAGCTTCAAGAGACCCAGCATCAAGAAGATCGTCTGAGGAGCCGGAGAACACCACCCTACCTGCCCTTAACTCCCCAACACCATGGCCTGCCAGCCAGGTCTCATGCTGCACTCCGCTTTTTACTCCACTTTTTTTATTACTTTTTTCCTCATCTTCTTTGTTGTTTTTTCAGCAGGAGAACAAGATTTTTTTGTGATAAAAGAAAGGAGGAAAACTCATGAGGGCAGACCCGAGTTTTGTGCTGTTTGAGATTTCGCGTTTTATTTTTTAGCTTTGAGATGGCCCAAGGTGAACGAGAAGCTATGTGATAATTTTTGGTCTCCTCTTGTGAATAGAATCCGCCACGTGTTTCTGTTTTGGGAGCTGATTCTTAAGCTGTACATAGAACATGTACAACACGTGTATAAACCTGCAATGTTTCGTGGCCATTTTGGTTCCCTGCAGCGTGTGCGAAACCGTTTTTAAAGCCACTCAAAAGCAAAGATTCTTGGAGAGTGACATCAAGGTCTGCTTTGGACAATGATGAAGTATTGGACCATGCCATAGATATTATGTAGGGCAGTTTACATAGGGGAAGAGAGGGTTGAGAAAATAGCGAAATTATGGACTATATGTTGAATTTTGATCCATGCATCTCCAAATTAAGTTGCGAGTCTCTTCACCCTCCTCATGACCAGGCTTAAACACTCCTGAGTGCAGCCATCTCCTCTATCAAGATGGACCAAATGACAAAAGGCAGCAGGGAGCCGATCTCTCTGACAAAACCTTTAGACCGCCTTCAATCTGGATTTGGTTGGACATCTTAGTTCACTTCTCCCCCTGTTAATGTACATATTATACATAGAAAAATTATGTATACCTTGTCCTTAGTGATACTTTAGATGTTGACGTTTTCTCCATGGTGTGCCTTCGTCAGGGTTTTTCAGTGTGTATAATTTGTAAAATAGAAGTGAAACCTTGCTTGGGGGACAAAGAACAGGTACTAATTATGGAGGCGTGCCGTCCACATCACCACGAGTTTAACACACTGCAAAAGAGCTGTGTCATAACTGGCATTCAATGATCGTCAAAATATACAATCATCCATATACCCTGTTGCCTGAAAGTATTTATCCTGTACAGCTAGATAGTGTTACAAAAAAATATTATTATTTTGAAACACTTTCCAAAAAATGCTATTCTTTTGAAACACTTTCAATGTATGAACATGAAGATTGCAAAACACTAGGAGAAGGCGCAAACTTGTAAATAGCTTTTTTTTTTTTTTTTTTTTTTTTTTTGGTATGTGTGTGTGCGTGTGCATTTTTTTGTTTTTATTTTGGGGTTTTTTGTTTTTCTCGTATGAATCTTTTTTTTTTTCGGTGCATAGCATTTTGATTTGTTTACACAGCGACAAGGAAAATTGTGTAATAGGCAATAATCCTCAACTCTTCAACTCCTTGGTCAACCACCAGTTTTATTTGTACAGCCTAACAGGGAAAAAATACTAAATTCAGCTTGTTGACATGGTGCAATATGATGCCAACTCTTTTGTCGCCTATTCTCTCTTATATGGAATTTATTTATTGATTACCTCCAGTGAACATTTGAAGAGGAGAGAGACATTGGATTGTGTGAAGTTTGATCCAATTATACTTAAATACCTCCATTTCACCCCATCAGGCTGAGTTCTAATGAAACATAACCCATAAGTTCTCATGTTTAACCTCTGGGGTTTTTTTCCTAAGGGAAAAATACATCCCTAAAACACTTTAACACTGCTATAAACAGCTATTGGTGATCTACCTTATACTTGCAAGTCTTTTTTGTTGTTTGGTGGTTGTGTTTTTCTTATTTCAGTGGCCAAACAGATGTTCTATCACACTGAGTTATTTCCAGCAGCTACATTGGACAGCAGAAAATGTTTCAGCAATGGTAAACGTCAGGTTTTGGTGTCTTTCCCTCACCATCAGTGAGCAAAAGCGTCTCTCTAGATCTGCCATTTTGCACCAACGTTCAACAGTCAGAGGCACAGAGACCAATTGCTCTACCTGCAGTAGCTTCAGTAGACCAGAATGCAATGCAACTACAAGACATTTTGAATAAGGGGGATTTGGGTAAGTGTAGGAAATCACTAGCTGAAGCAGAAGTAGAGGCAGACTGAAGGAAAGTGGGTACACTAAATATAAATGACTTAAGAACTCCCAAAATGCGTTGGACAAATAGTTGTGATCCACCAGTGTAAGAGTATCTAGAGGTGGATTTTTCCCCCTTCAATAAATGACAGGCTATTGATCCACACCTCAACAGTGTGATTGGAAGAAAAGACCCTCCATACCCTCATAACACATGAAGGGACTCTGCACCAAAGACTGGCTTGCTTTAGTTCCAAAAACAGTCTTAAATTACTGGTCTGAATAAATAGGAATCATTCACAAATGCACATGATGCATAGAACAGGACTGTGGTGAATCGTGTTCCCATTAACAGCCTCCCACCCACAGCTCAGCCACTTTCTGTTTATCAAGCACTTCTATCCTGTCTAGCCTATCTATGCATGGCAAAGAGTTGAGTATTGTTGTGGAACTCATTTAAGCAGTTTATCCATACTTAGGCTGAGAAAGTTTGAGACAATTTCTTACCATTTTTAGGCATTGATTTTGAAGTACAGATATTCACCACTTTTTTTGTTTTGTAATCCTTTGTATTGAATTTGAGGGGATGTGTTATTTCCTTATGTCCACACAGTTCCCTCAGTGCACCGATATGCATGTGCGATCACATGACTGGTTTTGGCTGAAAGGGAATGAATAGGTGACCATTTTAAAGGAAAAGGCCTTAGAAACAGTAATTTTGTAATTCAGCCTCAACAGAATGACTTAAAGGGAAGACTAAAATACTTGCATTGACCACTGTATAATAATAGGGATTACAAGGAACTAAGATTCTTGAACAGTGATGTAGAGGACATGAATGAAGACTTTAAAGCTGAGTGGGCAGTTGAGCAGATTAGAAGCAGTCAGTGGTAAACAGACACCCGCAGAATCAGAAACCTCACTTTATTTTAAGATCGTTGCCCTTCATTTGCATTGTCATGGTTTCACTTATGGGATTACTTTGCTTGCATTAAGGGAATCAGGACCAAACCATGAGATAATTTTTCCACACTGTAATATGTTTAAAAGTCAGTAGCACCGTTTTTGTCCCTTTGGGTCATATGCCATTCTTCCCTTGCAGGGGTTTTATGCCTTTAACCACTGCCCAACATTGTTTTTTTATTATTGAAACGTGTGGCAGCCATTTTATGTTGATTCTTCACTGCCTTATCATAGAAACATCCAAAACCTTTGAAGCCCACCACATTGGTGTGTAAAAAAATGCCATGCTAAATCAGTCACTTTCCTCTTGAACAGCAGATTACTTTTTCAGGGAAAAGTTAACAGTTGAGAGTGCAGTTCCATCTATAAGGATTTTTGAAAGCTAATGCTAATATATATATTTTTTTGTTTTAAAGCTGCCAGTAGATATTTTGTATTGACATTAACATTTTTGAATTTGACCATTTGACCAAAAATAATAAAATACTTAGTGTTTGCCCCAGAACTGCATTCTTGTCAGGGTAGAAGAGCCTTTGAAACAGCATTTGAATGATCATGGAACACTAAAACTCTCCACTTAAATCCAGGCTAAAATTCCTTTAGGGTTAGCAGCTCTTACCGCGTGTTCAGTGATACTAAAACTTTTGGATGCATTACTTACTTTAGATAAACAATTATTATTGAACACTTAAAAGAATGCTCCACTGTTTTGGGCTAAATACCCTTTTGCCGGCTTACCCAGACTGAGACAAGATGTTCGATACCATTTTCACCTCTGTATGTCCACTGGTTCAGTTCCTATAGGTAGCATTTTGTGTTAGCTTAGCATAAAGACTTGAAGTCCATAGGGGTCCTTCACCTAGCTCTGTCAAAGTGAAAAAAAATAAACCTTACAGCAACTCTGAAGCTGTCTTATTTACACACTGTATCATGTGTATTTGAAATACATGTTTTGGAACTTTTTTAAAAACAAGTAATTTTAGGAGAAGTGGTTGGAGCTATAACCGCTGAACACATGCATCCTTCTGTCTACAAAGTATACCTTCAGCAGTGCGCTTCAGCAGTATAGTTCTAACCATATAACTTCTCCTAAAATTACTTTTTTTTTTTTTTTTAGTTCTAAGATGTGTATTTCAAATACACGATACATTGTGTAAATAAGACAGCTTCAGAGTTGCTGTAAGGTTTATTTTTTCACTTTGACGGAGCTAGGCTAAGAACTCCTGTAGACTTAAAGTCTTTATGCTAAGCTAACATGAAATGCTACCCATATGAACTCAACCAGTTCTGAATTGAACCTGAAAATCATATTGAACATCTTGTCTCACTCTGGGTAAGTTGGAAAAAGGGTATTTCTTCCAAAAAGTTGGAGTATTTCTTTAATGAAACATCAATATTTCATACATAGTAGTTTGGTATGGCATTTTTTATGAAATGTGATGAATTTCAGCACCTTTGTTGTGTTCAAGAGCAGATACACTAATTGCATGTAGCAGTGCTGGATCAGCATAAACTGGCCACAGAATATCTCCATAGTTAAAATCTTTCCTAATTCTGATCAGAGTCATTAACATTGGTCAAGAAAAGAACCATTTGGGATCCAGATGTCCAGGGTGGTGTAGGCCTTTAGCAGGACCTCTCTTTCACTGTGCACGGAATGAGATATTTGCGAGATGGCACAGAAATGTATCACTCAACGCACAGGCTTGGCTCACCTCTTTTCACCTTCTGACAGGTCTTTACAAAACACCAATCAGGAAAAATCTGAAGGCAAAATTTCCTCATCTGAGCACCACAGTATCTGTTGTCCATATTTTCCAGACTTCAGTTTTACTTGTATTTGAAAAGAATATTAAGGATTAGGTATCCATAACCTCTTAAACAAGTGGTTGACTTGCACTAATTTAAAATCACAGTCATGGGTTTGTAAAGATGAAAAACCTCAAATGTGGCATGTTTTATTTGATGTTATGCAAAATCTAATGTCTCTAGAGTATTGGTCTGAGTTTTGTTTTTAATGCAGTATGTGTGACAATTGTAAATATTTTGTGTACAATTTGAGATGGTATATTTACTACACTGTACATACATGTGATATTGTATCATTTTGTTTTTGTAAAGCAGTTAGTTTCTGTATAATATTATATAAATTGAACTATTCCAGTGTTAGTAATAAAAATGTTTTGCTCTCCACTATGTTCAAACCTGCGTGCTAACAGAGACTGAAGCCATTTTATTTTATTTTATTTTTTTCATTTTACCTCAATAAAGCACAACCACATATTTGCCACCTGGAGGCTGATTCAAGAAGCAAGACCTCGAGTTGAACTGTGAAGAATGTTTTTCTCCATCATGGGTCAAATTAAGCTTAAGTTTTCCTGGGGGAGGTTTAGCACCATTGCATTTTTTTAGTTTATATTTTTTACAAATCAAATGAGGTTTTGCAATAACTATCAATGTTTTCCACCCGCACTTTTTAATTCCTTCCTATATATATGTTTTTAAGCTCTAGCATATGAGCCAGAAAGTAATTGACATGAAATAACCTGGCCATTAATTGGTGTAGGCTATTTATTTATCCCTCCACAAGCATGCAGTGTCAGTGTGGATCCTCCTTAGCTTGGCTGGGCATTATTTACAGCCAGTTAAAGACCTCTTGAAATGCTGATAAAACCCCAAATATCTCCTCTTTAATGTGTGTTCATTCCAGTTTGTTGATGTGAAGCCTGCAAACCAAAAGCTTCACTAATGAAATCTGTGTAATTCAAGTTCTGAATATGAAAAAGTGGCCCACAATTGAATAGTCCATGCCTTCAATTGTAATTATTCAAACCAGACCTCATTGATTGGCTTTTAAACTGAAATTGCACTTGCCCTGAGTATATTACCAGTGATGTGGTGGTGGGTAGGCTATGACTTACAATCAACCACCAACAATACAAATAAGATAACTTCAGAAAAGCATGACAAGATACTCTGATTTAAACTGCACCATTTTGGTCGATGCGTAATATGAATTTAGGTCGTACAGACTTAAATCATGGATTAACTCTATTCCAAACTGACTTCCACTTCCTCCGTGGTTACCATTAAAAGTGCCATGCATTATCACAACTTCTTTGCTCGCAGCCTATAAACCTTGACTGCGTCCTCGCAATAGTTCTCGCGAGACTACAATTGACTCGCTGAGTCCCGACCTCTCGGTATCGCGAGGTTTGATCAGCTGTTGAGTCTGTTTTTAGAGACTGGTGCTGGTCGCTGAACACGTGGGGAGGAAAGAGACTTTCCGTAGGGCACACGTTGGAAAAGCTGACATTATAACATAGCAGTGTGCCTCTCACCGTGGCGGCGCTGAGGACCTTAAAATCCAGTAAGTAACGTTCCGCTGAAAAGTCTGAAAGGGAAAGTGTGGTTTTGGCAACAAGAGGAGAGACCATGGTAACCCGTGGCTACTGTATGCATCATATTAAGACAGCGTGACTTAGTTCATATCCACTCACAAGGCTGCAAGACACTCGTACTAATAATCGTTAAGAGGCATTTTCACCTGTCTCCCTAAACTGGTTATAGTTTAATATCACCGCTTGAGTGCACCAGTCCCATGTCATTGAACTGCTAAGCCTACACATTTTTCACCAAGACAAATCGCTAGTCAGGCTATGGCAGCTAACTAGCTAGCTGCTATGTCCATTGTACAGCAGCGAATTAGTAAATTACTCTGCTAATTGCTCTGCTCCCGTGGCCTCGACGCACTTATTAGTAGGGGCTTTTGTGTTCTGGCTTTAATGGTGACAAATGTCCATTGGTGGTCAGGTAGAAAGCAGTGAGCTGTCCATTTTTTTGTCATGCCAGCTAACAAGCTAATGTGAAGGTCTGAGGCCCAGGTTGCAGGGCAGAATTACACTTAGACTTAAGATGTCCTTTAGCTCTGCGACATTTGGACACAAGCTCTCTGGTGCAATTTTGCCCAGTTTAATTCTTTGTGGTGCAGTGCATATGTGTGTGGCCTAATGACCGTCAATCGGTGAGTTGAAACTCTAAGATGGCCTTTAACAAGAGGCTTAAATGATTTGGGTAACCTACGGCCATGGCATGGGCTTCGAATCACAAATTATGGAAATGATGGAAACGTGCTACCAGGTGCACGCGGCTGCATTTCGCTGTTATTTTCTTAGACGTTTTTATGTGGCGTTGTAGCCAAGGTGTTGGGCTAGCCAGCTAACTTCATAGACTGATTCCTGCACTGCGGCCTACCAACCATGCTTTATTCCCAGCAGTGTAGGTCACAGCTAGCCCCGATACGGGATTCCATACAAGATAACATGACACCAAACTCCATTCAAAACTCTGTGAATTCCGTGCTTCCTTGTTTATTGACTGAGGTATTAACCTTTAAGAACACGGCTCCAGTTCGTTGGCGAATCTTTATCATCTTTGGGAAATTCGGTACATAAACAATCCACCAAGCTGTTGTTATTTCAGTTAGGTTTCATTTTATAGTCCTTTATACCACTGCTCGCTGCTGCTCACCACTGTGTTTTTTTGGGGGGAAGACCATGGGGGAAACTGGCACACCGGTTTTAAAAGTTGAGGCTTCATTGAAATAAGTGCGGCTCATTTGCTTGCAGTGTCGATGAGCGTCTCCGTTTAGTTCAGATGGCTTGAATTTACTCTTTGATTTTGTGACCTTTGATGGTATCTAAGGCAACATTAAACTGCCAGACTTCTGAATGCAGATCGGTGTAGTAATCTATCGGGCTAGGTTACCGGTAGCTAGTTTCATAGCCCAGTCATGCAGTCTGTTATTTTCTATGGACCAATCATACACGACGGACTTTTAGCCCGCAATGAGATGCACAAACGACACGACGACATAATGTAATAAGTTACGAGATTAGCTGTGGGCTGCACATACCCATTCTTAGCACGTAGCTTTACTACTAGCATCAAGATGTCAATGAAAGTTGGCATTATGGCACTCTGGAACGCGAGCCAGTCTGATTTGAGTAAGTCTAGTGAAAGTTGTCACAATGGCAATTTCGTAATGAACAGCTATAATTAGATTTTCATTTAGCCGTTTTCTGAGGAGTGTTACTCCCAAGTCGTGTGACTGCAACAATATAACGTTAGCCTCGTAGCCTTCCGTCCCGTTTTATCTCATAGAGAGATAACACCTCGCCAGGTTTGCGTGAAACTCAGGCACCGCACTTGCTTATTCCTGAATTGATATAGTTCGGCTACTCATACAACACAGCTGGTTCGCACGGCATCCAAACAGTCCTCTAATATTATTACAAAACATACTGTAATGGGTGGTAACAAGCAGTGTGGATCAGCCCTTTTTTAAATTAAGATTTTTATTGCAACAAAGTGCCGCTTGTTGTGTTATCTATATACGGAGTTTTGCCAGTGAATCCTAATGGAATCTGTGTGTTATGTGACGTTCGACCAGTAAGCAGTGGGCCAGGCAGCATCAGATTCCAAGAGATTTTAATTGCGTTTGGTGTTAGGAACTGTATAGCGTTAGTTGCAGTTTAGCAAGCGACGGCGTGTAGCGTCGGTAGCCAGGGCGGAGGAACGCCAGTCTTTTCCTGAATGAATGGTGCGCTAAGGCTGCTCTGTATTCCTTGTGTAATAAGCTGCTTAGGCTGCCTGTGCTCAGCGTGTTGCATGGTCTGTAACATGTAAATAGAGCTCGACCTCTCCGTTATCTAACCCACCAAGGTCACAAGCTGATTTCTTGACTTTCAGGTCTAGTAAAGCACCAATGCACACAAATTTGGCATGAAATGAGAGGCCCTGGATCATGTAGCTCCTTTTTAGAGCAGCCAGTCAACTTCCATTCTAACCTTGTTCAAGGTTAATGTTGGAAATTCAGCATAGGCTGTGGCAGCCACTATGTCATTCGGAAATAGTGAATGCATCTAATGCATCTACATCAGCGCTTCTCAGTCATTCTCATGTTTCATACCACTAAAAAGACCCACATTAGACCCCAGACCACAGTGCATCAGATTTAGTCTGAGATTTAGTTTCCCACAGGCCCATAGGAATATGTTTTTTGTTGGTTTTTAGTTATTGATTTATCAGAGCACGAGAGGCAGGTGGGTGGATAGTAGTGATGAATGAAATCAAGGAGTGCTATGACGATTCTTGTATTTTGTATAATTGAGATAATTTCTACTGATTCGTACTGAAATCCAAGTATTCATAATGTTGCCAGAAACACCTAAGGCCCCCCCCAACCACATCTAGGACTCCATGGATCCCACTGATTGGTTGATTTAACTAAAAGTGGTCCAGTAGATAGTCTACTTCAGTTAGTTTTTGATTTGTGTCTTTTTTTTTTCTTTTTTCTTTTTGTCAGATGCATTCATGCCAAAGTTGTCTCAGTTCTCAGCTTTCCTATCCCGTCATAACCAGTGTTGTAATTGGAGGAGAGAGACACTTAAACAAAATTTACCTAACTTTTTTATCTGTAGAATGGAGTGTTCCACATTTTTAGATTGAGGTGAATCTTTATGATGTGAGCTCATAGCATTCATCTTTATAATGGAACTGATGTAAGTTGTTGTTTTTTTTCCAAGATGGAGCCATTTGCAGAAAAAATATGTAAAATGAATAAATCAGTTTTTCTGAGATAGATTTTTGATGTATTAGTCGTTGTGTGCTTTATGATGGTCGCTGACTTAAGGTTGTAGTTTACCCTTATTATTAACCACTACATGACGGATCTTAAGTAGTGTTTGGTGTAATAGTTGTCCTGTTGATGCTGCTCCACCATTAGAAACCAGCCCTTCCAGTTAGGCACATGTGCTATGTCTGTACTGGGACTAATGTAACAGTAATACAAGCTGGGCCAGACAGGGCTGTGGTGGGTTCCTGAACATTGAAAGCAGTGGTTCATGCCACCCCTCTCTTTTCTCCAGCCTTCAGTGTGGTAGGATCTCACCAGCTGCTTCTTGTAGTGGTTTTGGCCAGTTTCATGTTGTGTCTTCCATGCTTCTGGTTCTGAGAATACACTAAAAGGTTTGTTTTGGAGAGCATGTATGAAATGATTTTTATTTATTTATTTTGGGCACATCCACCACTGACTAGTAAACAAAATAAATTAATTACCAAGAATAATTTTTACGGACCAGCAAGGCTGTATCAAATGCCATTATTTTCAAATTTATTATCAAATTTTAGCCAACCATTTTCAAATGACACTTCAAATGTGATAATGTGTCATTATTTTGGCTGCTATTCTACTCAACAAAGTGATGATTAGGCTATTATGAGAAGCTGCAAGCCACATTTTTTTAAAAATTTAACACTCTAATAGACACTTTTTTAATCAACAGCATCATCATAAACAATGTAATGTCTGACATGCAGTTAATTACAGGCCTAATGAAAAGTGTGGCCCATGCTAAGGGCAGGGGTAAAATTGTATATTAAAAGTGTTGTTTAAAAATAAATCAAGTTCTATAGGCCTAAGAACGGAGATTGTAGAGTCAGAAAAGCTACCTTCCAACATGAAAAGTTGGTAAAGCCGGCAGGTTTTAGCCTGGCTTGGGAATCCCGTTAAATTTCAACTAAATTTATGCTAATGAACCGTCCAGAAGGTTTGGACTCTATTTAGCATAAAACAGGACAACAGGCAGCCAATGAGGAGCCAGTTTGATGCAGGTCTCAAGTTTAGAGAGTGTACGGTGGCCAGCAAGGGCAAAGTTTGGGAACATGCTTTATAACTGAGGCCTTCATATGTTATTGTTTCAAAAAATTTACAGTCAGTACGGTAGGAGCCCTTTATTTATCCACCAAATACAGATCTTACTGCCATTTGGCACGTGCAAATGCACACAACAAGCTATGTGGTATTGTACATTTAACACTGGTAGAATCATAGTTCAAACCCTCTGTGTCAATAAGTGTCCATTCTGCTGAAGTGCCCTTGAGCAAGGCACTATATCCCGACCAGCTCCAGGAGTGATGTTTTTTTTATGTGACATTGGACTGGACTGTTATTCAGTATTATTTTGCATTGACTTTCAGTGGAATTGTATGATATTATGACACACAGTTTTGAAAATTAAGAACACATATTTCATTTCAAAACTGACAACTCTGACTTTTTACTGACATTTTACTATAATTTTTATTTTATGTTTGAAAATAACAGTTTTGTATGCCATTGCACTTGTGAAGCAGTTGAATGTGATGGAAATCGGTTTGATTACTTAGTATGTGTTTTTTGCATACATGGGCAGTAAAACAGCAGTTAATTTCACAATTGATTTTCATTCATCACCTAACATCACCTAACCTTACCACCAACCTTACCACCACTGCTGTGATTACAGGCACAGCCAAACATATTTATTGTCAAGGTTTCTGAGAGATCACGTTGTACAGTAATGTACTTTGTTATTGAGACATACTTATAACAATAGTAACAAAACTGACTTCAGTTATTGACATTTTTCATTTACATGCTAACAAATATCTTTTTACACAGCATGCATTAACACAGCAGATTATCATCATCCCTCTTATACTGTTCCTCTGTTGGACATTAGATACTGGATAAGCTAGTGTTTTCCTACACTTACCACAATGCCTCCCAGCAAACCAGAGAAGGGGCGTGCAACTTGTTGGCTTCAGTCAAAAGTGGGCACATTGGTATATAAATAGCTTGATTGTGATCATTCCGCTGTGTGTTGTACGTGTCTCTGACTGCAGCTGTACCCTGTTCTCGTGATGCAACATGTCTTATGGCTGCACTGCATCATGGTCTATTGAGGCTATTGTTGGTGGAGAAATTGGTATCTCTTTTTCCATGGATTTTTCCCTGTATGATTGTAGATTTTCAATGCAAGATGGCAGTTCTAGAACAAAGCACTCACTTTTTGATCATGAGGAACTCACATATAAAATGTTAACTGTAAAGTAGATTTCTTTCCCCTGTCAAACACCATTGTAGCTTTGCTGGAAATATTTGGAGTGGATTGCATTATCTGTTTGGCGGGTTATCCACTCAAATAAGACAAATACACCACCATAAACTCAGAATACATGGTACTTTGCTGAGAACACTGACACTGTGTTAAAGTATTTTGGTGTGTTTTCAAGTGGGCTTGTGGTGGTTCTGATTCATTACTTGAGCCTCTTAGGTTTGTAGTTTAAGCCTGGTAAAATAGCCACTCTCATTGCAGTACGTACTCATTGTATATACTCTGTAGTGAAGTTTTAACTGACGTTTATGGAGGGCACCATGGTGTGTGTGGTGTAGTCTTTTCTTCCTAAAGGTGAATGAACCATTGTACCCAAATATGTAGGCTTGTGTTCTACTTGGATAAGGATTCCCACTTGATGTGGAATTCATGGAATATCATGGAGCTTTGAGACGTGAGAAGTTTTCTGGGGCAGCAAGGAAATTTATAAATGGGCCACTTTACAGGAATATATCAGAATGTATTTTCTAACTTGCTTCTCACATTCATGGCATTAGTTTGTTGTTGAATAACATTGAAAAGTAATGGAGTTTTACATGTAGTTATGATTACACCATCACAAATGTCCATGGAGCGATTCTTGAAGCGCTTTATGTTGAAATGGTCTGTCCCAGAGTCCTGTGTTGCTGACCTGCATTGCTGACTGTAGTTGACTGTGCAGAGCAGGTGGGAGGGCCAGCAGCCATAGAGGTCAAAAGTCCAGGTTCACTGGCACTCTCACTACACACTCCGTATAGGCTATATGAACCCGAGACCAGCTGCCAACATAAGCCATGACTGGCAGAAGTGCAGGACATGATGGAGCTGCCCATGTGATGCATTCCTCCTCCTGGAGGCAGGATCAGCCAGGTCTCTTATGGAAAGGCATGTTTGGGTGTCCTTTTTTTAACACAGAGGTTAGTCATCTCCAGCCAATTGGTACACTGGAGACCACGCATGCACCAGGCAGCCTGGTGGTAGCCCATGAGCCACACCAAAGCTGCCTACTGCTGAAATTTCGGGGGGCTGTTTCTTTGTCAATTGCCAATAGGGCTGATGGTTGGATGTTTGTTTTGTTGTTGTTTTTTGTGCACTGTTTTATCTTGGCTTCTGGTTAAGTGTGTTCCAGAGGATAATTAATGGATACGTAGTTGCAGTATGGTGTGTATTTATGAAAAAATCAAGTTGATGAATGTTTGATTGAATGTGTTGCTAGGGAATAGCTGGAAATGTAAAAGTTTTCAAATAAAAATGATTATAGTGAATGCCACCCAACTAGAATTGTCATGACAGTATGGCATATTAACTCATGCAATGCAAATTCATTTAATAGGAGTGTTAAGTGTGACACTGATTTAATTTATCATCTTGGTAGTTTCATAGACTTAAAACTCAGAAACTCACTTTTGACGAGGCAACCTCAACTCATCACTCAGTACTCAGTGACTCTGGTGCTGACATCTTGACTGGCTGTTGATGTGAACAGTCTGCAGAGTCCTAGTATACAGCATTATCTATACAGCTTGACAGAAGTGTTTGCTGATACTGTTATTAAAATTGTCCTGATATTGCCCTTCTTATGAAATAAGATCTGGTCCAGTTAGTGTCATATCTAAAAATATGGCGTATTGGCCTTCAAAAATCCAAAGTCATTGAACGCTAATTATTATTTCAAAAATATGACTTCAAGAGCATCAGCCCTTGTTGAGCTATTGCCTGTAGTTTGTGTGGTGTGTCCTGGACCATTGGACCCTCCATGAGTGTCTGACCAGCTGATTGAGACTTTTCTTTTCGCATACCATTTCTCTTCCCTTGTTGTTGTTAGCGATGTCTTGTTGTTGGCATGTTAAAAGAATGCAGTTTTGTGGGTTTGTACTTCCTGACAGGGGGTCCCAGCAGAATTAGCGAATCAGTTGGAAAGTAGGGGATTTTGTCGACCAAAGAAATCCTTAGGTGGGGACTGACCCACTGGCATCTTCATTTGAAGGTCGCCGCCCACTCAGCTCTCCAGCCGTCCTCATTGTTTATTTAAGTCACACAATTATAGAGAGTCCCCATTTATGTAGCCAAAGTGTAGGACTGCTGCCAAATTAATGTGCAGATAAATGTTCAAGAATGCTACAAGGCTACCTCAGTATTTAAAAAAAAACAAAACAACTTAGGCTGTGTTTTATGCAGGCACTTACTACCGCACAAGTGTGTAAGAAGATTCTAATCTCAGAAACTAATTTGATGTGATAACAGCAATGGAAAACAATCTTCAGTGATGTAAGAAAGTCAGGGAATGCAGGAAATTAGCAATAAATCCAGTTATACCGTTAAGAAGTGAGGAACAGGTATATTTCAAAATCAAATCAAACTGATCAACTGGCTGATCAAAAAGCAAAGTTTACCTAGCCTTTCTCTAAGCTGTGTTCAATTTGAATGTACTTGAAACTTCGCTAACCTGTGCTTTTCTCTGTAACTACTCTTCACAGGTGTTGCTGCTAGAGCCCTGAGGAAATGCCACTGAGGTTTCGCTCTGTTGTTCCCTACACACTGCCTGGAGTCCTGGCTCTGATAGGCTGGTGGTGGTACATTGCACGGAAGAAAGAACGAATCCCCAGTCATGACAGCCTAGAGGGGGTTCCAACCACAGGGGGCCGCTTAAGCTCCCCAGTAGAGGGCAGCAACGGTTTAGTTGAGAAAGGCACTGCATCCCCAACAAATGACACAGGGACCACCACCCACCAACAATCCAGCAGAGACAGACCTGCAAAGCCCAAAGAGCAGCGATCAACTGAACAAGAAGTCATTGCCCAGGTTCACCTCCCAAATACTAAACCTTCAGAGGAACAGAGCTCCGAAGTAGCAGCTTCTCATCCTGACAGAGTTAGAGCAGATGAAATCCATAAGCCTTCAGTTTCAATTCCACCACCACACAACATAGAAGATAGCCCTATCCTCCAGGTATCTGTGAAAGACCACAAAGACCCAGAAAGAAACCTAGCACCTGGCTCAGTAACAGAATCTGTGAAACACATGATCAAAGGTCCAACCACTGCTCCAGAATCCATAGTAGAAGCAATCGTTCTGCCCTGCCAGTCTGCCCAGTTTACCCAAGTCACCAGTACCTCCCCCACAGTTGCAAATCTTGCCAATGCCGAGAGGCCAGAGCCAGAAGGGGAAGTTGCAACACAAGAGGTGGTAGTGCCCTGTGTAACACAGCCAGTGAAGGATCACCTGGCCACCATCACTACCAAAGATGAGATGGTTGTTTGTCCAATAACCCCAGCCAAAGCCCACAGAGTGATCACACCAGAGGCAGACTCTTTGGAGACACAAATGTTGGCCCAAGGTTTCTGCCACCAAGTGCTAACAAGCACACCTACCTCTCCGGCCTCAACCCCAGCTCCTGTAGCCCCAACCCCAGTCCAAGACTCCACCACCATAGCAGCGGCCTCTGAGGAAATCCTTATAGGCAGTACCACTGGGGAGGAGCAGGATCTAGAGCTCCTGGCAGCCGGATTGATCACTGAGGTCATCTCGGCAGCCACCCTAGAAGTTCTTGGTGTCACCAGCTGCCAGGACGCAGACAACAGCCAACCTGGTTGCAGCAGCAGCACACCATTGGCCAATGGCAGGCCATGCTCCCAGCAAGAACCAGCCACATCAGCACAGCAGCACCACCTCCTACTGACAGGTCAGTCTCAAGTAGGCTGTGAATTAAGAGAGGCAGAGTTGGTGGAGAAGGAAGAGCAGGGAATGCCTAATGGATGTTCTTCAGACCCAGTATGGGAGCCCACTGAGGTTAGTCACAGAGAAAATGAGATGCAAAATGCACTGAGAGACCACTGGCCTACAACATCACAACATCAAGCAGCGCAAGGTGCTCCACTGCCAAACCTGGTCAAACTGCAAGGTGATGGGGGAGCAACACTGGCTGAGGACTCTGCTTGCAGCACATGCCATTCTGAGGACGGCATCAGCAGTGAGGACCTCCATAACAGCATCCCCGACAACCAAATGGATCTGATACAGGTTACAGACATATCAGCAGGAGAGGCCACACAGCCTCAGCCATTGGCTGAGACTGCTACAGAGACAACAGTCTTGTCCTTAGCTGAAGAAAACACAGTAGATGCTGTATGTGAGATTAAAAGGTTCAATGGAGTGGGCTTTAGGAACGGCGCTCATGGGACGAGTGAGGTGGAGACAGATCAGTCTGGAGGTGAGATATAAGTTTAAATTGATCTAATCTGTATTTTGTTGTTAGAAGTGAGATCATTTAGCGATAGCACAGGGCTGTCTTGATGCCAATGTCAGTTGGTCAGACAGTCGGTCTTTCCACCATGTAGGTCATGTGATCTGGGGCATCAAGTTGGGTTTCACTTTTAGCAAAAAGTCTTCACAGTGGTACTTTTGTTGGTGGCCTACCATAGTAAGATCAAATTTCTTTTTTCAGTTTTAGCAAATTAAATGTAGCTTATTTCTGCCAAAATAAACCTTCATGAGGTTTAGCGGAAGACAGTGGATGGATGGATGGATAAACCTTCATGATTTACGTGACAAGCAACTCATGGTCACAGAGAGAGGAAGAGACGCAGACACAAACACACTGCCACCTATAGTAATTTTATAGTCATTCAGTAGTGTAGCTGCTGAAAGTGTGCTCCGCAGACCATGCCGTCGCTGTTAAGAAAAAATTCTAGGGGAGGTCTGTTAAGTCAGTAGTATCAGTGAATCACCAAATATGGCTTTTCTTTCAGTAAAACCATGATAGAGAAATAGTAGATAAATGGTGGTTAAACCATCATTTGGCACCCAGGGTGCCAAAAAGTTTAACACTGAAATGAAAGTAATGAGTAAAAATTCCCACAATGGAAGTTTGCACATGACAGCAACAATATACACATGTTTACTCAGTACTACAGTTTATACTTGGAGATTACTTTGACTGAGGTATTCTGCTAGTAGCTTATATGAAATTACCATATATAAAATAATATTATGGTTGTTGGGCTTTTGTGTTGTCGTTATGTCCATGTTTGGATAGTCCTATTAGCGTGTGTGCATGCAACGTTTGTATGCTTCACCCACTTCTGGGGATAGTGGGTTAGTCGCGAGTCTCTGGCACTGTTATTTGGGGGGTCGGGGGCTGAAAAGTTTGAGAACCTCTACACTAGACTGCCTTCTAGACTGTTGGCCCATTGGTCACCTTAGGCAATATATGACAGGACTGGTACCAGAATCATTTGGTAGATAGCTCTGTCTGGAGCACATGATAACATTTTAGTGTACAGTATGTTACATAACCATTGGTGATTACCATTATTGAGAGTATGAAGATGAACGTTTTAGCAATCCCAAAGGCATTGGTGGTACCGCTTTTATTCTACAGCCAGTAAAGTTACAACCTCTGAGAACAAAATCTTGACTCTAATTAATTATTTATGAAGTTACGATGAATCAACGATGCAAAAGATAACTTCATTCACTTCCTCTGTAAAGAAAATAAGTTACACTTGGAAGTCTTGCAAGAAGAGAGGGTTGCAATTTATTTGGACTGTCCAGTGTTAATATTCATCTTAGTATCAACTTTGTATCAGTTGAGTTTTGCACCTGAGTCAGTGTTGATGCACCAATGTTTTGGGCGAAATACCCCTTTTCTGACTTACCTAGACTGAGACAAGATATTTGATACCAATTTTACCTCTGTATGTTCACTGGTTTGGTTCGTATGGGTAGCATTTCATGTTAGATTAGCAGAAAGACTTGAAATCTACAGGAGTCATTAGCTAGTTTTGTCAGAGTGAAAAAATGAACCTTACAGCAACTCCTGAATCTGTCTTATTTACACAATGTATGAAGTGTGTTACATGATAATGAAATACAGTTATTGAATTTTTTTAAAAAAAACTTTTTTATACATCTTTTTAGGAGTTAGATTGTAGGTACTATAATTGCTTAAAACACGTTCAGTGGTTATAGCGCTTTTTTTTTTTTTTTTTTTATTCCAAGATGTGTATCTCAAATACACGATACATTGTGTAAATAAGACAGCTTCGGAGTTGCTGTAAGGTTTATTTTTTCACATTGATAGAGCTAATAGGCTAATGACTCCTGCAGACTTCAAGTCTTCATGCTAAGCTAACATGAAATGCTACCCATCAGAATGGGACCAGTGGATGTAGAGAGGTGAAAATGGTATTGACCATCTTGTCTCAGTCTTGGTAAGTTGGAAAAGGAGTATTTTGCCCAAAACTTTGGAGTATTTCTTTAACTTCATATCAATCTATCCAGTGTGACTACTCAACTTATGCCGGCCTTACACCAAAGGACTTTTCAAGCGATTTCACTGTCACAGACAAGTCAAGATGTCAAGATAAAAATCATGAGAGTTTTGCTGAAGTTGTAGCGCACTCCCGTCATCTCGATCGTTTGGTGTAAAGTGGCAGTAAGACCTGTCTCATGTCAGTCTTTTTCTCGTCTTGACAGTCCGATAAAATCAAACATGTTTAATATTATCGTAGGTCTTTTGTCTTGGTTCATGCAAATTATGGTGTGCAATGACGTGACCATTGTTAACAACTAATATGTGCACTCTCTCCAGCGCTAAACAGGACGCAGTAGATAGTAAACATGGCGTGGACTCTGGGCAGGTTTTTTTGAACATTGGGTCACTGTGTCCACAAATATGCACATTGAGGTAATAGGCCAGTAACACACCGTACCCTCGGTTGTGTGTCTATTAGTGTCGACTAATTGAATCAGTTGATTTATCAACTTTGAATCACGTTTAGTTGATACTAAGCTGAATATTAACACTGTAAAGTCCAAAGTAATACCAGGTTTAGGTTGATACTAAGTTGATACAGAGTTGATAGAAAGTTGAATATTAACATTGGACAGTCTAAAGTGTTACTAAAGAGATCCTCTACCACTGAAAGTGCATTATTTGCCAATTTTTATGTCTATTTTATTAATCTCCTTAAAGCTCCTACAAGTTTACGCTACAAAAATGCTTATCAAGATTCCGTAAGATTGTAAGCTAAAGCATTAGTATGTGTAACAAACAGATCTATCTGAGGGACTCAGCAGAGACGATGTGGTACCAGTCCATGCACATATTGGGTAAGATGACACATGGGCAGGTTTCTGATCTTTCTCTGAAATTGCAACTTCTTTTTTGATGAAACTCAACACAAACCTATCAGAGGGCCTAACTAAGCAATCAGTGTCATCTTGTTTGTTGAGCTGATCCTGACAGGCCCTACTTTCATCTACCTGTGTAGAGCAGTTCATTAGCCCTAAGCAAAAACCAAAAGCATGGTTAAAAATTCCTTTGCAGTGAAAACAAAGTGTTTATCTGTGGTTTTTTCTCTTTGGTTTAATTAATGTTAGGCGAGGCACTTGAGAGTTCAGGCAATGCAGGGCAAGGCTGTAAACATCTGGGCTGCGGGAAACCCCTTTGTGAGTGAGCGCCTGGCTGCACACCTCAGTATATAGATCTGAACACATACACATGCTTGCATGAGTTAGTATCGGCCTTATTTTGAATAATGGCAAGTGGCCAGAGGGAGAACAAAACCTTTGTTCAGCCCAAGTGATAGAAACACACTGGATTTTTATTTGTATTAATAGGCACCTTACTTAAGCTTCTTCAAACAAGTTTCTCCCAGCACTATTTTATCATATCCGGTGAAATTCCCATTATATACCAACAGGTATTTGTACAGTAAATGTACTGTGGAAAAAAAAAAAAAACGCTGTTCCTGATGTAGTTTTCTGATTTGCAAAAATCCATCAGTCTCGCATCAAACAACCAATCTCGGCTAGTCTAACTACCAAGTAGGAAATTTGTTTTAACAGTTTAAGAATAGCATTGCTCCTCCCTGTTGCACTCCCACAAAAGAGCACAACAAAAGTTTCAACCATAAAATAGTCCCTGGAAAAAAAAGACTGTTCTACAAACTAAATTTCAACAACCATGACTTCTAAACTCATTCATGAATGTTAGCATGGAGTAGCAGAGCATTTTAGGGCAGGTTTATCTCATGAAATATAGGGAATGAAGTAACCATTTAAAAACCTAAAGGTATGGTATGCTGTGAAAAACTGGTCATATACTAATGTAAGTGTGCAGTGCAGAAACTGCATTTAAGGGTAGTTGCTTGGGATATGCTGTTTTTGTCTATACTGCTCTAAATAAGGTTGTATCTGTGTTCAGGCTCTGATGTGAATAGTATGGACTCGGTGGACAGCGGCTGCACTATGGGTGTTGGGGAAAGCCAGAGCAACCATGCTACGGCCTCAAGCTCTGACCTCATCATTTGGGAGATCGAGGTACCAAAGGTGAGTCAAGACAGTGAGCACAACGATAAGACCAATATATTGGGTCGACATGGGCCTTTTTTCCATTGGCCAATCATGACTGTGCTTGTGGATTCTACAAGCACAACCAAACAAAGAATCAACAGCAATAGAACTATTAATGACAACAATAACAACAGGACACACTCTATATCTAAACACTCAGTAAAACATTTGATACAGCTCAAAATAATAATAGTACCACCAAAAAAACAGCATATACAGTGACTGAGAAGATAAAATTAAAATAAAAATTAAAAGGAGAAATGTCCAAATGATTTCCTCATTAATGATCATGTAGTCAGATATTATGTCGCAAAACATGTCCTATTTGAAGAGGGGCTGGTGTTCTGTGCCATTAGGTATTTCTTCAGACTCTTTTAAAAACTGTTTTACTTGTTAAATGTGTGATGTCTGATGGCAAAACATTCCACATTTTCATTCCTCTGTATATAACAGTACATTGCCTTAAATTAGTTTTTGAGACAAATTCAGTTTGTGGAATTACTCAAATCAGGCCAGTGAGACTACCACCCAATTAATCATTTACCCAGTGGATAACAGCCAGCAGGGAAAAGTACAAAGAGTGAGGGCAAAGATTACCAACTTGAGTTTACACTCTGTCCCTATGGCGTTTGAAACAGCTGATTCAGCAACTTTGGTAGTCCTGCGTGGGAAATACAGTTGCAATTCAAGTTAATTCAAGTAAATTATTGAAGTTAGATGATGCGCTCAACAAAGGAAAACAATGAAAGGGAGACAAAGTCTCCATTTGGGCTGTTGTAATTAAAGTAAGGCCAGTGTAGAACAATGGGCGTCATTCACAAACGGTGTGTACGCACAAATCTTTGCTTAAGCCATTCATACCAACGTTTTAAGCAAAAATCTGGGATGTTCTTACCTGAATTTGTTCTTATTCTGCAAACACATTTAGGACTGCCTCAGACCATGCATACACATAAATCATAAATTTCCCAGGGTCTTAGAAAATGATATAGTCAACATGTATTTGATATGAACAGTATATTAGAACCACAATTATTTAAAAAATGATTAGGCCAGATATACAGCATTTAAAAATGTAAAATTCCTAATAACACACAATTAAATTCTGAAATTTAGACTATTATTAATAAATCATTATAAACATAATGAAATTATTAATATATTAAAATTGTCCTGTCCCCATTTTTAGCTGACAATAGCCTATATATTTATTGGAATGTGACACTGATTCATTTCCCCCATCAGAATGGACCGTGATATATTACTGGTTAGCGAGCAGCCTGTTGACTCACAGGCTAACAGTTCACTAGTGACACAGAGGAGGGCCGGGCTGCTTTCAGTACATCACGTAACACAATGGGCACCTGACGCAGCACTAGAGATTATTTAGATCAATTCTATCGATCTACACGCTGACCAGCTTTTTATTGCTGCTACGTGGTGATGCACCACAGTCGAGTCTATTTTTAGGAAATACTGTAATGGCGATATTTTTTTCTCAACATCTGTGGCAGTAGAAATTTTTAATACATCATTGGGAATCCCTGCCTACTAACAGGCATGCAGGCTGAATGCAGGATATATGGCTCCAAGCAGTTGTGCTAATGACCTGTTTACCAGCTAAATCTGCTTTTTCTCTTTTCTACTACTGGATCTGTTGTTTGCGTTTCACCATTAGTTAAAGGTTTTTCTACTTTTTACCATCATTTTAACCTCTATACGTCCACTGGTTCAGTTCCGATGGGTAGCATTTTGTGTTGTGAACATATGTGTTCATTGGTTATAGTTACTACCATCTAACTTCTCCTAAAAGGACTCTCGTTTAAAAAAAAAAAAAAAAAAAAAAAAATCCAAGAAGTGTATTTCATTACCATGTAACACACGATACATTGTGTGTTGTAAGGTGCTGTAAGGTTTATTTTCTCACTTTGACAGAGCTAGGCTAATGAGTCCTGTAGAGTTCAAGTCTTTTTGCTAAGCTAATACAAAATGCTAACCATTGGAACTGAACCAGTGGACGTACAGAGGTGAAAATGGTATCGAACATCTTGTCTCAGTCTGGGTAAGTAGGAAAAAGGGTATTTTGTCCCAAAATGTTGGTGTACTTCTTTAAGGTGTGATAAACCAGAACCTAATGTTTTGTATAAGTTGTCCTCAGTCTCTTTGACATGCTGTTATCTTTTTCTGGTTGCCTGCCTCTCACAGCATCTGGTAGGGCGGTTAATCGGGAAGCAGGGGAGATACGTGAGTTTCCTGAAGCAAAACTCTGGTGCGAAGATCTACATTTCCACCCTGCCTTACACACAAGAGTTCCAGATCTGTCACATAGAGGGTGAGTCAGGAGAGTTACCTTTTGAAAATC
>OMKZ01022555.1:3763-14116 GCA_900302535.1 Neoniphon sammara | reverse complement strand
CTACTTAAATCTTTCCTTTTCCTATTCTGTATAGTTCATGTAAATAACTTTTTGGGGATAATTAAAAAAAAAAGAAAAAAAGAGGGAGTTATACATTTTAAATTCTATTCAAAATGATTGTTTTGTCTACACTGTGTCCTGTTTTCCCTCTAGGTGGCCACTGCGTCTTCTGATGGCATCCTACGTTTGGATCTTGATATTCCGGATGGCCCAATGCCTAATGGGACCCATTATGTCAATAATGGTACCAGCGAGACCCCAAAAGAGGCAATTAAAGTCCCCATGCCCCCATCCAATGTTAAGGAAGCCGCAGAGGAGGAGCAGTCAGGCTTAAATGTTGAAGATGAGCCTCAGACTGAGCCAGAGCCCAGTCCCCAGAAAAAGGTCCTCAAACCTCCTATGCCACCTTCTAAAGAGGCTAAACCTAATGAAACACCTGAGGATAAACCTCCCAGTGAGGATGGTGCAGAGAAGAAGGTCTGCGTAGTGCTATTTATCTATTTAGCTAGATTATCACATAAATATTTTGCATTTCTTCTTCTCTAACATGTATATAAAATGATTGTTTTAAAGGTTCTGAAGCCACCCATGCCCCCGTCTAAAGAAGCCAAACCCAGTGCTTCACCTGTTAAAGAATCTGCCAAGGAGGCCAACACGGACAACGTGCCTGAAAACAGTCCTGATGCCACGAAACAGACGGCGCCACCACCAACCCCTCCAAACAAACCCACCAGCAACATCACAAGCAACGCTGAAGAGGCCTCACAGTCCAAGCCAGACCCCGTGCCTCCTACCCCACCGTCCAAAGACAAGAAACCCTCTTCTCCTGCTGTGGAACCGAACCAAGAGATTGTGCCATTTGGCCTGAATGGCACAACTGATGACAAGGAGAAGGAAGATGACAATGAGGATGAGAAGATGGAAATCCCTGAGAAAGTAAATGAGATGGAGCCATCCATTTCAATTTCTGAAGAGGCTCTACCTGATGTCACACAGGATCCTATTATAACTGATCCTACAGAAGGCACTAGTGCAGGACATCTCAAGGTGTCTGAGCTTGAAGAATCTGAAGAGTCTGCCCTAAGTAGTGGCACGGATAATTCATCCAACAATGAATGCCAAATGTCTTCTCAACTTACAGCTGCCACATCATCCGTGCCTACAGAGCCATTAAAAAAGAGCCCTGGTCCTCTTGTACCCCCCAAGAAAAAGTCTGTGAAACCCCATCCTACTGAAGCAGTCGCATCTTTTGAACTGTGTCAGCCTGACATCCATCCTACAGAAGAAAACACAACTATAATTTCTCAGCCTCAGGAGAAGCCAGACCCCATCGTTTCACCACAAACAGCCTCAGACATCTCAGTCAGTTCTCACCTCACAGAAAAGACACTGAAACTCCCTTTGGAGTCTAACAGTGACATCCCAGTAGTGGTTCTCTCTCTGAATGACCCTGTAGCTGACAGCCCCAACCTCAGCCCTCTGCTCTGTCGTTTGCATGAAGAGAAGAAAGAGAGGGCGGAGGAGAAATCTGTAGATAGTGGTCGGCACTCAGATGATGACAGCGAGGACTCCGAGAATGGAGACACACTGGCAGCTTCCACTGCTGCATTGAGGGGAAGCCATGCTGGTCTTGATGTGTTGGATGTCAGTGAAGAGGACACTCAGATCACTGATAGTCTTGGGCAGATCACAGATGAACCTCCAGCAGAGGTTCATCAGCAGGCTCAGATCAGCTCAAAAGAGCAGTCTATCAAGATGCGGCCCCCTGTTCCCCGCAAACCTGCAATCAAGACCAGATCTGCCTCCGTTGGAGATCTGCTGTCCGAGTCTTCAGACTGTACTCAGATAAGGAAGCCTACCAGAGATATGGCCTTGAGTGATGGGGCTGCTGCCCCCAGAGATGATGTTATGAACCTTGAGATTAAAGTGGCTCTAGAGATGGAAACAACAGGGGATCTCCTACGTAAAGTTTCCCAAGCACCAGTGGAGGGCACTAGTGAAGGCATGCCAGAGGATCTGCTGGCCAAGGCCATGGAGAAGCTGAAGCAGGCAGATCATTTCCTCAGGGAGGTCAAGAAAATGAAGGACTCAGAACTTATAAAGAATGCAAACAAGAGGAACAGCTGGTAATTGTCCAGTTTTTCAAGAATGGACTGACTTATTGTGATCGATGGCAGCAATCAGGCGGGGTGACAGATGTTCCTCTCATTTTTTGCTGGTTATGCAGCACATGCAACTGTTTGCTCTTAATTAACTAAGTGCAATTATTCCTAGTTTAACTTTTTCTGCAGCTGAAAGTCATGCTTACTGTTCTACTGTATATTGTTTTTATATTTTTATAATCGGCATTGGACATTTTCAAGGATAATTACTTGAATGCTAATTGGGGAATTAATGAGAGAATTATATATCTGCACTGTTAATACAATGAGAATGAGAATATGTACTTAAGTTTAATCACTCTGGCTAAAACTGTTAATACCAAATTGTGCAGTTAATTTAACAATTTACTTATGATATTAAATATTACATGAATAGAGAGCTTTTCCATTTTCAAATAGCATGTTTTTGCTTGCTGTTTGTACAAGGGGCTGTGTTTGTTCATGAGGAAAGATGCACTGAGGTCTGAAAAACACAGCTCAGGATTTTTCAGTAAGTATTTTCAAAATAATAATGCTATTTATGCAAGTATTATAACTAATGAAAGGTGAGGTTAAGAGCTGCATTGAAGAGAAATTACAGCATGATAATGTCTTTAGCTGATAATTATAATACACAGAACAAAATCCTGTCTGACCTCCCACCCCTAGCTATGTAAGTTTGGTCAGAAGCATCCTTGGCCACTTTGCTCAATGTACACAACTCAAGGCCTCCTGCCTTTCACTACTCCATATACATTTCAATTTTGCATTAGATCTTTTGTGACATTTTGATATGTGCTTCTTTGCAGAGGTCCTTGTCTCAATAATAGACTCTGCATTATTTCTTGTCCAGTGCTGTTTCGATGTTAATGAAGATTTTAAGACTATTTTCTACCATGCCATGTTTAGAGTATAAGAGTAACTTCACAAATTTGATTTATTTTTTTTTTACTCTGATAAAAATTTACTATTGCCCATTGTGTTTAATGCGGTACTCTCTAATGTGTTCTCTATCCATGCACAGAATAGGCAAGTATTGCTTGTCTGTTTATTTTAGTGAAATAATGTAGATTTGTTGTTACATTCATGCAAAATAGGGCATGGATAAGCATTGTTATCATGCCTGTTCAGTGGTCTCTATGTCAAATATTTTTTCATTATTAAATTAAATGTGCCACCCTTATTATAAACTAGTTCAGTGAGCTGTTAGGGGCAAGTTAACTTAAACTTATCGCTAGCAATTAGATTGTGAGTTGCCTAGCTACTACCAGCATACTGAGTAAAGTTAATTTGCCCAAAAGAACCATCATTCTCACCTTCAGAACTTGAATTGATTGAAAGACTACAGGATCAATACATTCAAATTCTTGTATCTCACCCTTCTGACTTACTATTGGTCTCAGGATACTTCTAAGAACAGAAACAGCGGTCTGTTCAGAATGTTGGTAGTAGCTTGATAGCTTGTGAGCAAGTAAGGGTAGTAATAGTTTAAAATAAGCTAATACTAGCTCCTACCATCCACTGGAATTACTCTGTTGAGTGGTTGGAGGGTTGCGATGGTACGTAGTTAGGTTAGTGCTCCATGTGGTCTGCCAGATCAGGCTAATTTTTTTTATCTTTAGTATTTATTATATTTGACTTTTCTATTTTCTCTTTTTTTTTCCTTTTTTTTCCAAATTGAAATCCATCCCTGACATTGTGCTGGCTTGCTAGCATTAGCAACATGCTACAGCCTGCTGACAGTGTATGTCAGCTTGAGTTGTATTGCTTTTTAGCATTGCACACTAGCTATATGTCTTCCATTTGAAGATTTGATTAGCAGAAATTACAGCCAATGCAGTGGATGTGACATGGAAAATTAAAAGGAAAAACAGTAAATGAAATAAAGTAAACTTTAATGTCTCAAATCATTGGATAAATTCTATAATTTATAGTTTAACAGAAAATTCAAATAGGTACAATTAGCAATTGACACATTTAATGAAGATTGTTTTAACAGTTTTAAGTCGTTAAACTGAATTTTTTTTATCACTGTATTGTTTGTGTATCAATAAAAAATCCCTTAACTATTTTATAACAAGGTTGGCACACTCCATACTAAATTGACTGGATCATTAACCGAAGTAAAACTAATTTGAAATCCCCCAAATAACTTAATGCTTATGGCTTTTGCAGTATTACAGATGTTTTTGGTATCATATTCCATTGTACAAATTCATTTAGTGTATAATTATGAGCAATTACAAAGGTTTTAAATACAGCTTAATACACTGCTAAAAGTGCTAATCATCCCTTAATAAATATTGCCATTAAACTGAAGTCTGAGCCAACTTTAATTTTTACATTTTGCAGAACTCAATATAATTAGCATGTGTTTTTGTATAGTAGTGCTTTGGGATGAGATAGAAGGGCACATTGTACAGATTTGTTGGAAGCTAGTAAACATTTTCTTTCTGTTGTCAAGCAACATCAAAATCAAATCATTACAAGTGGGACATCAGGGCCCAAAGTTAAGTGGGCTTACTGGTTTATTACCAGCAAAGGAGTGAGTATGTGATATGTAATTGGTGTGATAGAGCTTTAATGCGTATTGCCTCTGTGTCTGTGTGTTTGCTAGAATTGTCTAAATGTGTGGTGGCAGCCTATACAAGATTTTATTTCCACATATGGACTACATGAAACATGTTATATATGGGAGATGTGTTTTTGGTGACGTTTGGTTTATCTGGTTCAACTAATATTTCCTAGTAGTGTTAAATTGAATATGGAAGTGTACAGCACTAAAGTAACCAGTAAATGACTGGAACAGTTATTCTTTAACTCGTCATAGGAGGGATCATTCAGGGTACAGCTATCGTATGCTCAGTTTTTGAGCAACATGAACTACCCACAACAATTAACTTCTAGGTCTGTGTGAGGTTTGTGTGTGTGTTGGAACTGGAAGTGGAACTAATGCACTGCCCACTCATTTTATGGACTTTCAGTTTCCTCTAAACCACCAGTTGTGAAAAAAGGAACCAATACAGTGACACATGATCTGCCAAATACTGATCCTGTCAATGCAGGGATTGAGTATGGAGAATCAGCACATATGCGGCACATCATTTGCTGTTTTTGTGTTAGTCTGAACCTTTTCCTGATCAAATAACATCTTTATATACACAGAATAGCAAACATTACATCATGTATATACCAACAAAAATAATGTTGAGGTATAAAAAGGAAAAAAAGGTTAGTAAGCTTAATTGTCAATTTCAGGACCCCTTATCTCAAGGGGACAAGAGTGATGTATATAGTGATTGTGCGTGCGTGCGTGTGTAATTTTGCAATTCCTACTGATCGCCAATAGAGGTCATTAAAGGTCATATACTGATTTGGTCATACACTGATTTCACTGTTGTTCATCATATTCATGCATATGTTCCCTTACACCACCGCTAAAATATGTGACAACACAATGTCGTCGGACTACAGATTAAAAAAAAAAACACGACAGCTTCAGCTGGAGGAGACAAATTGAATTTCTCATCCGTTTGCCTGTCTTCTATCAAGTTGCGTCCATCTGTCCACCGTCCAAAACAGCGGAAGTATCGCGATTTTGCTTTTCAAAATACTAACATGGAACCTATGAGTAATAGACGTTTCCACAGCAGTGATTTTGACAGTAAATAGCAGGTAAACACAGGTTTGACTAATGACATTAAAGTTTTGCTCCATTTACGCTCTGCAACTCTTAAATGGAATATTAATGTCATTAGTAACACCTGTGTTTACCTGCTATTCAATGGCTGCTGCAAAAAAGGTCTGTTAAAAGGGACTTTCAGTAATATGACAACAACTTTATAACTTCTCCTCCTGCACAAGTATACCACCACAACCACAAGCCTCCTGTGTACTGACAGTGACCACCCCCTCAGTTCCCCACAAAGAGTTTCAGTTTCTACCCTCTGAGTCCCGCTTCCACACTGTCAAGTCTGAAACTGCTGAGCATGCAAGGCTAAAATGTGTCACCTCATACATAAAAGTCCCAACTTCTTTTCAATGATTCTAGCCTATACCTGTGATAATTTGTTTTGCCTGGGATGGTGGTTAAAGTATCTGTGAGTCAATTGTAGTGAGCCAGTTTTTGTCAAATTTCCGGGGCATTTTCTCAGGTCATGCTTCAGTAGGCTATTGTGCAGATAAAGGGATCGGAAACACATTGACGTGTTAACTGAAATCTTCGAGATACCCCCACTTCACGTAGAGGGCATATGTTGAATTGCCAGTGTTTTAGGTGCTAAATCTTATTTTTCAGGAGCTAATCATAACGTGAAAATCATGTTTCATATTGCATTTTGGTTCCTGTCCCATTCACTTTGATGTGACACCCGCCCAGCGAGGCTCAGGAGAGATTTATTTTGATGGCCATGATCGGAAGTCTTGTTTGCACCATTTTGTTTGACTTGACAGATGTGTGAATCGCTGTAGTCTACAGCTGCTTACAAACCTCCTCATCCAACCGAAACCAGAATGAAATGCGACAAAAAATGTGATGCGACAGCGACATAAGTCCGAGCCGCCTTGAAGACGGTGAAGAGATGGAGGACGATTTAGTGTCGGAGGATGATATCTGTAAGTGTGTGCATTTTAAAACAGCATCGCCGTGGCTCTGTCTGCTCTGCCTTCACGACCTGTCATCTTGATTCTTGATCAGCAGGATGTCCGTGTTTCTCTCTGCGTTAACACTAGAGGAAATGTGCACTTTAACTTACTGTTCCCCAGTCCAATGCCCAATAACGTTCCGACTGTCTTCTGATCTTATGGTGAACTGTTGATTCCCATATGGACGTCTTGTCCCGATGCGCATCGCTGTCTCTCGGAGCAAATACGCTACAATCCATTAAAAAATGTAAAGTTTTCTTGTTTGGGGTATTGACAGATGTACACACCTGATAGGACATGACACGAGACATTTTCCAAATCATTCTTTAATTCAGCTTGCATCCGATACAGAGCAATATTATTCCTATAAAACTTCACCCATTAGGCTGCCTGTCATCTGTCACTGACAAATGCAGGCGGAAGCGGTAAGTGTAAAGCTCTCTTAAAGTTTAGACTTTATTGAATTATTTATTATGTATTGAATAGTGGACCGTTTGTATGCCGAATTTACCAGATCCTGTAAAAGTTTGGAGAAACGTCTTAAGTCAGGTTCTATATAGATCACAACCAAGGCAAATGAAGTTACCGGATTAGAGTTTGGTGTACGTTACTGTCAATTACTCATTTACTAGAATGCCCCCGCAATGTGTAGCCTAGCCTTATGAATGTCAGTCTGACCATCTGTCAACCTTAAAGGCTGAAAACTCCACCCTCAGATACACAGTTATATTTCATCGCTGTAGTGTTCATCATATTCCAGGAGTTCTTTTGTGATAAGAAGGCTATTGTATTATTTATTTATTTTTATTTTTTTTGAGAGAGGGGCGGGGTGTTACCCCCAAGCCTACCTTGTCTACTTCATTCGTGACTTCCTACATTTCCCAGAATGTCCTTCAGCAGTCCCCAGAGACTGGGCGTGAACTTGTCGAATTTAGCCATTTGAATATTCTCTAGACATATTTTATGTAATATCGAAACAGTTCACGTCGTTACAAATGTTGATCAGTATCGACTAAACATGCAACATCAAACCAATTTTACTCACTTTTTTTACATGAAGGTAGAGAGTGATTTGATAGCTGCTGTTGCCCCTTTAGAGTAAGAGTGTTTCCCTTTTTGTACAATGCATTACATCAAAACTTTGATGCAAAATGGTGAGTCTAGAAAGACGCCGTTACACCAGAGTCTGACATGTACCACTGGTGTTTCAGAGAACTGAGACATTACTTATCACTCCTATTACAGCAGCAGGAAATATCTGTGACACCATTGTCTGTGTGTGGCCAGTTATCTGTGGCAATCAGACAATACACCACCAATCACCAAATTGACCTTGTAATACTAGGTACACTGGCAAATGCTGTCTGTTTTAGGGTGGATTTTTCCATTAATTCAGCACTGAGCATTCATCATTCAGAATAAATATGCTTTACCAGTCAGATGGAGAAAAATCAGTATCACCCTATTTATAGAAAGAAAGGATCTGATGTAATTCTCCTTTGTATACAGAAACCTGGCTTCGATATTCAAGTAAAAATAAAATGTGAATGAGTGCAGATACATCATTTAGGTTATTTAGTGGGTTCCTCCCATCACAGAGGAGTGGTTCAATTAGACTCACAGCATCTCCAGATGGTGCAACATGTTTTGCGCCCCCTTTTTTTTCCCTGGAGAGTTTCCTCTGTCTTGTCAAGTTTATAGTTTTGCTGCTTAAATGTTGCTGATCGAAATAATTTAAAAAGCAACACAGCCTGCAGGTGGAGTGAAATGCAGTTCCATGCGGGTGCCGGTCTCTAAATCGGAGAAAATAATTCATTCGGGTGGGTGGCAGGTGGATGGTTTATGCTTACACGGGGATTCGGATGAGGTTGGGAGCAGATCCGCGTATCACTACCAACAATTTTAAATTGGGTGGAGATCTCAACCCCCCAATGTTCAATCCAAATTTACGCCCTTGGGCTACAGACAGTAGAGAACTCAGCTGCCAGACTTTTAACCAGAGTAAACAGGTTTGAACACATCACCTCAGTTTTAGCCTCTTTACACTGGCTTCCAGTATGTTTTAGAATTTATTCTAAGGATCTTTTAATTACTTACAAGGCGCTAAATGGTCTGACTCATCAGTATTATCTCAGATCTATTATCCCCGTACGACCCTGCTCACACTCTGAGATCCTCGGGCAGGGGCTTTCTCTGTTCTAGACTCTTGACTGAAGACTAAGGGGCACAGCGCTTTTGAAATGAGAGCCCTGAGGCTCTGGATCACCCTGCCCGAGGACATAAGATAGGCTGAGTCAGTGGCTTCTTCTAAATCTTTTAAAACTCAAAATGTACTTTTATCCAAGCACCTTCCCTGATTTCATCTAATTCTGAGACAAGTCCAAATGCCAGAAAAGTGGTCTGGATATCAAGACTGGTCTCAAGTCCTGCAACCATGACCTGCCCTTAGGCTTTACACCCAATTCACAACATTACACCTACTAATTTGTAACAAAATTATTAAGGAATCAATTTTTAGTGGTTTGGCTGACTATATATTAGGATGTGTTCACACCAAGCATGTTGACAGCAGTTAATTCAAACCTGGCTCTGCACCAAATATCCAAACCAAGATGCCTGAAAATGCAAGTCTTGGTCCTCTTCCAACAGAAACCGACCAGAGGAAACAACCTTGAAAGGCAAGGGTGTATGGGTATAAGGAGAGGAATGTTAATCTGATAGTCAGCTGTTCCTGAACAACAAAAGTCTAGACTAACTCATTTTCAGCTGTTTCTTCATGTGTTCTGGACTGGTATGAACCCCCGAGAATATTTACAGCAAAGAATGCAGACAAGTCCATCATGCTCAACTACAGTTACATGGACTGGAATCAAAGTTCTTTCCCTTGAATTAAAAATAGAATATAGATCTATTGGATAACTCTTGTCATTCAGTGGTGAAAGGAATAGATTTTGACACTTCTAACCCTTTGTGTCCATCATCCCTCAGTGCTCTGGTCAGAAAAGGAGTTCCACGATGCAACGAAGAGGAACGACACAGGGAAAATGCAGGAGCTGGTCAAGAAGGGCGTGGATGTCAAGGCCAAAAATAAAGTGAGACTTTTGAACGGAAAATATGCACAGTTCACTTTAAGGAATACTCCAGCGTTTTGGGCAAAATACCCTTTTTCCAATTTACCCAGACTGAGACAAGATGTTTGATACCATTTTCACCTCTGTACGTCACTGGTTCGGTTCCAGTGGTTAGCATTTCATGTTAGCTTAGCATAAAGACTTGAAGTCTACAGGAGTCATTAGCCTAGCTCCGTCAAAGTGAAAAAATAAACCTTACAGCAACTCTGAAGCTGTCTTATTTACACAATGTATTGTGTGTTTGAAATACACGTCTTGGAATTAAAACAAAACAAAACAAAAAACACGAGTTGTTTTAGGAGATGAGGAGGAATTAGATGGTAGGTACTATAAGGGCTTAACATAGTTCCTACCATCTACAGTTTCTACCATCTAAAGGGGCTGATATACTTCAAAACGGGTGTGCACACGGACAGCTGTGGATGAGCCCGCAGACA